>JASDQU011314840.1:30889-43958 GCA_032191745.1 Picea mariana | reverse complement strand
ATGATGAACATTTCCCTACGTCGCATTGTGATGAACATTTCCCAATGTTGCAATGTGACGACCATTTCCCTATGTCGCATTGTGTCGAACGTTTCCCATCGTCACCATGTGACGATCATTTCCCTTTTGTTATCAATGTCCTTAGGAAAAGTATAAATCATTGTCTAAAATGTATAACATGATTCCATACATCTCATTATGACTAACATTTCCATTGCATTATGATGAAATTTTCCATTGCATTGTGACTAACATTGCATTATGATGAACATTTCTGAACGTCACAATGTGATGACCATGTCCCAAGGTCACATTGTGACGAACGTTTCTCATCGTCGCAATGTGACGACCATTTTCCTATGTCGCATTTTGACGAACGTTCCTACGTCGCTTTCTCACGAACATTTCACATTAACACATTAATGTATTTAACACATTTCACATTAACACATTAATGTATTTAATGCATTAATACATTAAATACATTAATGTATTTAATACATTAATGTATTAAATACATTAAATACATTAACACATTAAATACATTAACACGTTAATGTATTTAATGCATTAATACATTAAATACATTAATGTATTAAATACATTAAATACATTAATACATTAAATACATTTAAATACATTAATACATTAAATACATAAATAAATTAAATACATTACTACATTAATGTATTAAATACATTACTACATTAATGACAAACATTTCCCTATGTCGCATTATGACAAACATTTCCCTATGTCGCATTCTGACACACATTTCCAAACATCGCACTCTGACGAAGATTTCCCAATATCGCGATGTGATGAACATCTTCGAACGTCGCGATGTGACAAAAAATATTTCATACATTAATGTATTTAATACATTACTGTATTAAATACATTAATAATGTNGCATTTCCCTTTTGTTATCAATGTCCTTAGGAAAAGTATAAATCATTGTCTAAAATGTATAACATGATTCCATACATCTCATTGTGACTAACATTTCCATTGCATTATGATGAACTTTTCCATTGCATTGTGACTAACATTGCATTATGATGAACATTTCCCAACGTTGCAATGTGATGACCATGTCCCAAGGTCACATTGTGACGAACGTTTCTCATCGTCGCAATGTGACGACCATTTCCCTATGTCGCATTTCGACGAACGTTCCTACGTCTCTTTCTCATGAACATTTCACATTAACACATTAATGTATTTAACACATTTCACATTAACACATTAAATACATTAACACGTTAATGTATTTAATGCATTAATACATTAAATACATTAATGTATTTAATACATTAATGTATTAAATACATTAAATACATTAATACATTAAATACATTTAAATACATTAATACATTAAATACATTACTACATTAATGTATTAAATACATTACTACAGTAATGACAAACATTTCCAAACGTCGCACTCTGACGAAGATTTCCCAATATCGCGATGTGATGAACATCTTCGAACGTCGCGATGTGACAAAAAATATTTCATACATTAATGTATTTAATACATTAGCGTATTAAATACATTAATAATGTATTAAATACATTACTACATTAATGTATTAATACATTAATGTATTTAATTCATTAATGTATTAATACATTAATATAATAATGTATTTAATACGTTAATGTATTAAATACATTAATAATCTATTTAATACATTAACGTATTAAATGCATTAATACATAAACATATTTAATACGTTAATGTATTAAATACATTAACACATTAATAGATTAACACATCAAATACATTAACACATTAATATATTTAATGCATTAATACATTAAATACATTAATGTATTTAATACATTAATGTATTAAATACATTAAATATATTAATGTATTAATACATTCATTTTATTATTAATACATTCATTTTATTATTATTAATTAATAATTATCACTATTAAATAATTTCTAATTAATTAATTTTTAATAATTAAATAATCATTTTTAATAATTTAGTTATTATTTAATATTTTTAATACATTAACTAATATATTAATTAATTAATACAATAGTGTATTTATACATTATTAACGTTGTCTTTTAACGTTGTCTTCCTTATTTTTTTATTTCTTTCTTATTATTATATGTAATACTTTATTACTTTTGTTTTTATTAACTTTATTAAATACTTTGTTATTTACTATTTTATTTTTTATAAATTAATTTATAATATATAAATGTATTTTTTCCATTATTATTGTATTATTTTAATAATTCATTTATTTTTTATTAATTTTTTTTTCTCTATTTTATTTTCTAATTTATAAATATTTTTTATTTAATTTTAATTTTATTATCTATAATCAATTGAGAATTAATAATTTAATTATTATTAATTAAAAAGTATTATTATATAATTTTTATTTCATTAATTTTCTATAATTAAATAATCAATTTCTAATAATTTATTTATTGTTTAATATTTTTTATAAAGAAATAATAATTTATTATTATTTAATAATTAAATTATTATTTATTATTATTTAAGTATTATAATTAAATTATTTAATTTTATATGAATATTAACTAAATTTTTAATTATTTTATTTTAAATAATAAATAAGTAATTACTAAATAATATTTAAATATTACATTTAAATTGTATTAAAATATGTTCATGGTTGTGGCGATGCATGCTGGCCGTCAACTAGCAACAATCACTTTTATGTAAAAAGCGGTTGATATACGCCGATCGGCGCCATTAATTAAAAAAAAAGTGAAAAAATGGCGTCGATCGGCGTATATCAACCACTTTTTACATAAAAGTGGTTGTTGCTAGTTATTCTTCTAAACCAATATAAGGTTGGATGACACTTAGAAACCTATGGAAAGGATCAGTAGTGTCTCATGTTATTCCGTTTTTTCCATATTTCATTGGTTTGTATTGATATACTGAATCGCCATTAAGCTTGGCTACAAATGACTTTACATCTACATTAGTAGTTTAGAAGTTTCTAGTAATAGACTATTGGAGGTAAATCTTTAGTTATAAAACTGTAGCGTATATTACATTCAAGATAGAGGCAGAAACATTAGTGTGATGTATGAATCGAGTTGGGTCTTTTCCACTTCTTTGCTGTAATACTCTTACAGAAATTAAGAAGTTATAAGTTGTAAACATTAAATTATAGTTTCTTATATAAAATTATCTCATTTATTTTTATATATATGAAAATCTATTGTTTAGCATTACATGTTAAGATTATTGATATGATTTGGTGTTAAAGTGATGGTATTAGTACTAGTGATATTGTTAAAATGTGAGTAAACATTTGTTAATCCTAACCTTATTGAAAATGACATTTTGCAACTCTAATAAAGTGATGTTAAGACATTCCATATGTTGGAGATATTAACTATAAGTCCTGAGCTTTCACGCTGACTCTGTCTCTCACCGTAAGCAGGGATGTTACTCAGTCACAACAAGCATGAGTGTTGGGAGATAGAGTAGGTCAAATTTGTTGTTGTCTTAAATGTTAAGTCAGTTAGCTTCTACATGAAGTCTTTGTATTCATCTTTATATGTCTGATTCTTTACAGAGTCAAGCATAAATAGTTGATAGAGAGAATAGTTAGTAGCAACAACAACTGTGTAAGGAGTCGAAGAAGTGTCAGAGCACAAGCTCTATTTTGTAAGTCTTTAGAAGTTGCTGTAGTCGAAGCTCTACGTCGTATTGTATTTATGTAATGGCGCACAACATTCAAGTTGGTAATATATATTAAGCAGTTGTGTGTTGACATATTCATAAGTATTTCTGAGTTCTGTTGTTTTTGTGAGTTTAAGTGTTGAGAGTAGCACAAAGTCAAGAAATTGTTTTATAAATTGTTTTATTAAGTGTTATCATCAGAGCACGCAACCTACAATGTAGTATTCAAACTACGCGGTAAGTTCTGAGAGCTCAGTGACCAAGATTTTCACTGCGCGATCTTTGCAACTACATTGCAGAGAGTTTGTCTACGTAGTGTAGATCTTAGGTCTAGTATCACAGAAGGTTTATCAGAGAAGGTTTATCAAAGCGAGTTTCAAGAGCAACAACTCTGTAGTAAAATGAAATCATGGCTTCTACTTCAAATATGCAACCTTCCACTTTTACAGGAAAAAATTATGAGTTATGGTGCTTGACCATGAAGGCATTATTTCGGGGTCAAGATGTGTGGGAGATAGTTGAAAATGGCTATGTGGAACCAACAGATCAAATAGAATACAATGCTCTAACACAAGTTGAGAAGGATGTTTTGGAAGATCAAAGGAAGAAGGATGGAAAGACAATGCTTTACATACATCAAGCCATGCATGAGAGCATACTACCAAAAGTAACATGAGGAAATCAAGCCAAGGAAGCATGGGACATATTACAAACTTCTTATTGAGGTATGGACAAAATCAAGACTTCAAAAGTACAAATTCTTAGAAGAGATTTTGAAACTCTGTCAATGAAAGACACAAAATCAATAGATTCATTTTACACCCATGTTATTGGCCTAATAATTCAAATTAAGACTGATGGAGAAACCATAGAGGATAACAAAGTTGTTGAGAAGGTACTTGGAGTATTTCTCCTAAATTTCACACTCTTGTTGTGACTTTGGAAGAAAACAAAGACCTGAGTCAGTTTAGTCTAGATGAGTTGTAAGACTCCCTCGTTAACCATGAACATGTATTAAATAGATCAAATATGTAATTAGAAAATTCATTTTCCATGTAGTCATATATAAGTCATGTAAGAGGAAGGAGGAGAGATAACTCTAGAGGGAGAGGAAGTAGTTTTGCAAGAGGAGGACTGATCTAGATTATTTTTGGCACAAAATGAGAGCGGAGATATAATAAAGAAATGTACAGAGATATCTCAGATATCCAATATTATAACAAAAATGTATTATATATGCAACCATAAACAAAGATATAAAATAATACACAATTTTATATTAATGAGAGAAAATATACAAAGACTGTAAAATACAGAGTGCAGAAAGACTCGGTAGATTCGTGGGAGCTTATATCTGAGAAGAGATGTGATGACTACTTGCATCCGTGAGAAGATGATTTTACAATGAGGCTCCAAAAACATGTTTATCATAAAGAAAATCCAAAATCCTAACCCTGGAAGATGAAAAGCCAACATTTTTGCGGACCCCGTTTTGGGTAGTTTGGTGTATCAACTTCTTCGTGGCGTAACTTTGGCATATTATCTTCATTTGGGGTGCACGATAGATCGTTGGAAAGGTATAGTTGAGGTGATTCATTTTGGGGGATAAAACAGATCCTTTGGCTATCATTGATAAGATCGATCCCGAAAATCCTTCATTTAGGTCCTCAAAATGGCCTCGGAAGTTAAAAATTGCTAAAAATAGTAAATTGAAAAAAATGTCAGAAAATTGTTTTGAGCGAAAAAGGTGGGTGGCCACTGTAACATCCTTCTCTTGTGCGCACTAAGAGAACTCATCCTTGAGTACACTTTCTTGCAATTCATCAAGATTATTATACTATTGACCGTTTGATTATGATTATACGATATTATGGATATGATGATATGTTATTTTGTTGTATTTACATAGACAGGTTCTATTGACTGGGTTCTCCTGAGTGTGCAGTACTTTGTACATTGAGGATGCAGAGGCATCGATGAAAACCCTTAGACTCCATATTGAGTCAGGGAGTGGACTGTTGGGTTGAATGTTGTTGATGTGACATATATACATATGATTAGATGTTATGATGATTGATTATTATTGTTGACATGATTCGTTGATGGATGCAAGATGACGATAGCTTTTTGACCATACTCACATGTGGAGTAGAGGGGTCATGTAGGACAACCAGAGATTTGAGGGAGAGGTGTGGTTGTAGCCCTGCCACAACCTACTAGCACTCTCATCATGGCTCGAACTGTAGGTTAACGATTACCTAGATTGAGAAGACCCACGATGTCGTGAGGGCAGACAATGACAATTGCTTATGATGATTCTAATGGGTGCACAATAAGGCAGGGGCCTTATTCCTTAGAGGGTCTTAGTCTCCCATAAGATCACCTCACAGAGTATTGACTCTGGGGGTTTGATGTCTAACAAAGTCAGTTAAGAGGCGAGTGGCACCCTTGGAGAATTTAGTGTGTCCTGAAGGGCACGTCGCGCAAGGAAAATGGAAAGAGGCGAGTGAGACCCTTGGAGCACATAGTGCATCTTGAAGGGAACGTCGCGCAAGGAAAATGGAAATAGGCGAGTGGCACCCTTGGAGCACCTAGTGCGTCTTGAAGGGCACGTTGTGATATTAACTGGTAAGTGAATAAGCCTAGTTAGCCTTAAAATGAATGATGTGATAAGAAAGATTTAAAAACAGTATTCCCTAATAAAAATGTTGGCCAGCCTAGTGAAATTAAAAGCTAGGTCTAAGTAGAACATTTGGTCAAAAAATAATAATAATAAATAAACAGGTAACAAGAAGGGGTGTAAGAAGAGTACCCCTAGCATTGCCTTGGAGGTACCGATGAGGTCACATCGGTTGGCAAGTGGGAGTTGGATGTAGCGCGCGTGAGACAAAAACTTTGGGGCATTCACGTTTGGATAAGGTACACCTATTAAAGTTTTTACTTGCAATGAAATTTAATTTACACCTATTATTTTTATGTGCTCAGTTGAAGATTTCATTGCCATGAGCTTTCTTGCAACTGCTTTCCTACGGTATTTGTAATCCCCTTGCTTGATGTATTATGAATTGATTCCCATGGAGAACCCAACCTCCGATCGCAATGACTTCTCTGTGTTTTATTTTATTTATTATTACGAAGAAAATTTGAGTTCTTATCTTCTGTCCCTTATCCCTTAAGTTATTAATCTGTGCTGGAGTAGTCGACCAAGAGCCGAATCGACGGTCGTCACTCCAGTGTTTAAAGACTTATAGATTCAAATGCCCCACTTTCCTATGCATGGATAATAAATGAAGGATAATTTTTTGCCCAACCATCTATCCCATACTTATCTCTACGTTTTCCTCTTATGATAAATCTCTACGCTTGAATGATAAATCTCTGCATTTTCTAGATGATTAATCCTTGTATTTTTGTGAATGAGTATCTTTGCTTCTTGAGTGATTCATTTCTGAATGAGTAATCTTTGTGTTTCTGTGAATGAATTTCTTTGCGTCTTTGATTGATACATTGTTGAATGATTAATCTTGCGCCTTCTTATGAATGAATTTTCTCTTAATTAAAACGTTTTCAGGAATGAAAAAACGTGGCTCTTACATCCACAGATCATGAATGCAAAAACGTGGCTCTTACATCCGCAGATCATGAATGGATTTTCTCTTAATTAAAACTTTTTTCAGGAATGCAAAAACGTGGCTCTTACATCCACAAACCATGAATGAATTTTCTCTTAATTAGAATGTTTTCAGGAATGCAAAAATGTGGCTCTTAAATCCAGAAACCATGAATGAATTTTCTATTAATTACAACATTTTCAGGACTAAAAAAACGTGGCTCTTACATCCACAGATCATGACTGAATTTGTTCTTAATTAAAATGTTTTCAGGAATGCAAAAATGTGGCTCTTACATCCATAGATCTTGAATGGATTTTCTCTTAATTAGAACATTTTCAGGAATGCAAAAACGTGGCTCTAACATCCATAGATCATGAATGAATTTTTTCTTAATTAAAACGTTTTCAGGAATGCAAAAAAGTGGCTCTTACATCCACAGATCATGAATGAATTTTCTCTTAATTAAAACATTTTCAGGAATGAAAAAACGTGTCTCTTACATCCAGAGAGCATGAATAATTTCTCTCTTAAATAAAACATTTTCAGGAATGCAAAATCTTGGCTCTTACATCCATAGATTATGAATAAATTTTCTCTTAAATAAAACATTTTTGGAATATTGAATCGCGCGTATTGCAAGCATAGATCAAAGTGGAATCTTCTCTAAAATAAAAATAGATTAATTGATTTTATATATTCAATTTTATGGACATCGATTTTATATCTTTTATGGACAAAGATTTTGTATTATTTATAACTTTTAAATCGTTTTAATGGAAAAAATCCTTGAAAAAGATAACATAGACAGAACCTCAATTTGGTTGACATCTTTGTGGTTGTTTAATCGTGATCCTTCCATAAATATTGTAAATTCCTTAATGGACATCAATATCGAATAGACAACGATGTATCCAAATTACAGTAACCCTTTTAGACACTTATATATTTATTAGGCACCGATATGTCATTGTTGTTATCAACGATTATCTTTAACTACAGTAATAATTATCAATAAAAACAGTAATACATCCCGCAATTATAGTAATATCTATATTGATTATATAGATAGCGAATTTAAATGCGTTCCATAGATATCAATTTTATTATATTGTTTTAGTTTGAAAGATAACATATTCAGTATTAAAATACATGTTTTATTTTGTTTTAAAAGACATGTTCCATATTTGTTTATGTTTAAAAGATAGTGAAATCACCCTTAGGAAATGCTTATATCTATTTTAGTTTTTAAAGACAATGAATTATATTGTTCAAAGACATGTTTCCTATTTGCTTTAGTTTAAAAGATAGTGAATTCCTCCTTAGGAAAATACTCATCTGATATTGGAATAGGAAAATAGTTACAATGAGCTAATTGTTTTGATAATAATTATTTTAATGTGTACATATTGAAGTATGTTTGAAATAGAATTTGTTGCAGAAGGAATTTAATGTGTTGTATGAATGTTATAGTCGTCATATTCCCTTGTGTCTTGTTAACTTGTCGTTTGGGTGCTTGCGTTAGTCATCATGTGTTTCGACAATTAATTTGGTCTCCTAGCACGTTGAATTTTCTTGGGTTATTGGTCTAGATGTGTTATGTTGAAACTTGGTCACTATCACGCCTAACAGCTAGTGACGACATGATTCCTCATGAGGGGATCCTACCCATCGGATGGATATATGCGAATGATAACTTGTCCATAGTCTTGTGCTTCCCGATGGGGCCGTATTTTCCATTGTAATAGATGTTGGTACTTGGTCCTATAACATCTTAATGCATTTGGTTTTACGCGCTGTAGAGGTTATCTTGTAGGATTTGTCCTGCTGGTGTCAGGCGAGTAGTCATTTTTATCTGTATATTGATTATCGCATGTTTCATCGAGTTGCCTGATGTGCTAGTATGCTAAGTTATTATTGTCTGTTTCCTGATCTGTGTGCATTGTGTTCGTCATCAAGTTACATTGTTTAACTGTTGTCGTTGTTTCCTTCCTACAAAATAAAATAAAAAAATTGTTTTTTTGTTGTGTCTCTTGTAGTCGTAACGATGGGGTTGTTACATATGGTATCAGAGAAGATTTAACCCTATGACTGTTGTATCAGAGAAGATTCGACCCTATGAGTCATGTTAGAGGATGCCACAAAGGCTCGAAAAGTGGTGCCAGGGGAGGAGGCGCGACACCTCTAGTAGAACTCGTGCCAGAGGGGTCCAACCCCTACGGAGAAGAACATGTTTTGAGCATGAGCAATTTTTCATGCAGGATGCATTAGGTCTGACAAGGTGCTTCCAAGCATTAGATTGAGGCCTGAAAAAACCATCTATATTGAGGTAAGACTAGGGATCCGACACCCCCTGAGGGTCCACCGCGCACTCCAGTCGGTACTGGTAGCATTCACTGCAAACTCGAGAAGGTCAAATTTCTTGAGTTCTTTGGTGCCCCGGATGAGAAATCTGTCGAGGCATGGTTGAAGAATATGGTGATGTGCTTTGCACTTCGCGACTATACCTCCAACATGAAGATCCACATGGCGGTCTGTCAACTGAAGGGAAGATCTCTTCTATGGTGGAAGATGCTCCTGCCGCAATTTAACATGGTCGTCGAAGAGGTGTCATGGGAACTGTTCGGGGAACAGTTCCGAGAGAGGTATCTGTTAGAGGAATTCATTGAGCATTAGCTCAACGCGTTCAATTCCTTCACACAGGGAGGTCATACGGTTCCCGAGTAAGAGGCCCATTTTATGGAGCTGCTTCAGTATGCTCCACATCCGAATACCAAGAAACATAAGGACAACAGGTTCGTGTTTAGCCTTAATGTCAGCATTTGTGCCAAGGTTAGGATTATGATGCCTCAGACCTTGCATGATGTTGTCCAGAAGGCCCTCATAACAGAGGAGGAGCTTATCAGTGGGGTTCAGAGAAGGACTCCAATGAGACTAGCGGGGCAAGTGTCATACCTTGTGCAACAACATCAGACACCAACTAGACACTCACTAGGATATCGTGGCTACAAAGAGTTTCATTTATGGGGCAGCGCTAAAAAGAATTAAGGTAAAGGTAGTCTAACAAGATGACATTATCTTGGTAGAAATGGCTTCTCGAGCCAAATAGAAGGTTGGTGGGAAGGTTACAGGATGTAGACCCAACCTGGGAGAGTTTGTCAGTAGGGACAACCTTTACGTCACGATATTAGGATCTTATGACGTCGAGATTGATATGGACTGGTTGGAATCACATGCTGCGATACTCAAATGTAAGACGAAATGGTTGAGCTTGGTCGATGATGAGGGACACAGACGCTTGATTGTAGGTCGAAACTAAGGATTTTCCTTGAGGTTCATCTCTTCCTTATAGCTATGGAAGAGCATGCACAAGGGATGTAAGCTTTATGCGATCCTTGTGTTAAACAAAAAGGGAGTACCGAAAGGTCTAGAAGAAATTTCGGT
Source organism: Picea mariana (assembly GCA_032191745.1). NCBI lineage: Eukaryota > Viridiplantae > Streptophyta > Pinopsida > Pinales > Pinaceae > Picea > Picea mariana. The sequence continues at coordinate 33,208 of JASDQU011314840.1, read as the reverse complement.
GGTGCAAGAGTTTGCGAACATATTCCGTGAGGAGTTACCTGGGATGCCGCGAGAGAGGGAGTTGGAATTTACCATAGAACTAGAATTGAGGAATGAATTGATAGCAAGAACACCTTATCGGATTTCGACCTCGAAGTTACAGGAGTTGAGAATGAAACTGAAGGAGTTGTTGGACATAGGACTTATACGTCCAAGTGTGTCACCGTGGGGTGCACCTATTATTTTCATACGAAATAAGGATGGGTCGTGGATAATATGCATTGACTATCGTCAATTGAAAAAAACAACGATCAAGAATCAATATCTGTTGCCAAGGATTAATGATCTATTTGATCAGATGAAAGGCACAACAATGTTTTCAAAGATCGACTTGAGATCAGGGTATCACCAGTTACGGATCAAATAGGAAGACATCCCTAAGACTTCCCTCAAGACGAGGTTTGGACATTACTGGTTTACTTTTTGACCTTTTGGACTGATGAACTCCCTTGGGGCATTTATGAGTTTGATGAACGTGGTGTTCCACGAATAATTGGACAATTTTGTCCAAGTATTCATTGATGATATTTTGATTTACTCTCGGATGTTGGAAGAGCATGATGAGCACTTGCGCTTAGTACTACAGTGTCTACGAGAGAAAAAATTATATGGGAAATTGTCTAAATGCTCATTTTATCAATCGAATATTCACTACTTTGGGAATGTCATCTCCGATGAAGGTATCGCTGTGGATCTAGCAAAGGTCAAGGCTATTATGGAATGGTTTGTGTCGACGAATGTCCTGGAAATGTGTAGCTTCATGGGTTTAGTGGGATACTATCGACGATTCGTCCAGGGTTTTTCGAAGATAGCGAATCCGATTACGAAATTGTAGAAGAAGAACAAGAAGTTTGTTTGGATTGAGAAATGCACGGAAGCATTTTTGAGGCTCAAGGAGCAGTTGAAAACAACACCGATACTAAAGGTTCTTGACATGGAGGTGGACTTATTTGTATGCACTGATGCATCCAAGGAAGGCTTAGGCGGAGTCTTGATGCAAGATGGTTGAGTGATCGCTTACATCTCAAGAAAGTTGAGAAGGCATGAGGAGAACTATGTGACACATGATTTGGAGTTGTTATCCACTCTTTATGCCTTGAGAGTTTGGAAACACTACCTTATTGGATGGAAATTCGAACTAAAAATGGACCATTGTGGACTACAACACATCTATACGCAAAGCGACTTGAATGAGAGACAACGAAGTTGGTCTAAATTTTTTAGAAAGTATGATTTCGATATTACTTACATAAATGGAACAACGAACAAAGTGGTTGATGTGTTGAGTCGAAGACCATGCATATTTTCAGTGATGCCTCTTTAGACGAATCTACATGAAAATATTCTAACTTTACAGCACGATGATGACTAGTACAAAGAGGTCAAGGATATTTTCAGAAAAAACACAATTATGGTACAAAGATTTGAAGGATTTATGTTTGACAATGACAGATTATTGAGATTTAAAAATTGAATTTACATACCTCCCAATGAAGAGTTGAGAAGTTTGATCCTAAACAAGGCTCATAGAGCAGTGTATATGGCTCATCCTGGAGTCACAAAGATAAGGGTAATCCTTAAACCCTTATTCTTATGGAAAGGAATGAAGGCAGACCTAGTCAACTACATGGCCATATGTCTAGAATGCCAGTAGGTTAAGGCTAAACATAGGCATCTGGCAAGATTACTACAGTCACACGCAATTCCAAAATCTAAATGGGAGGTAATTTCGATGGATTTAATTGTTGGATTTGTTGATTAAGGTTGGTTGTCATTGATGTCAACCCTTGAAGAAAGCCCCGTAGCACAAATTCTTGGGTAATGGACCCAATATTGTTTGATGTAAATATGACTCATTATTGTTTTTTCATGGTTTATAAGAAGTAAATATTGATGAACTCCAAAGTGGTCCCCTTATGGTGAAAGCCCTCATGGGAAGATGCTTTGTGGAGTAAGACAACCCATGCATAATTGTGGAATAATGAGATGAAGGAAAGTGATTTTGTCAGGGAAAATATCCTAGATGGATATTGCTTGTCATTTCATTTCTAGTGGTATGTGGAATGTCACATAATTCTTCACAGTTAGAGAGCTATGGCCATGAGAAGTTGGAGACCCCAGGTTTGGGTAATGGAACCAAGTTTGTTTGATGGGTAATGGTATGAGTTATGATATATTTTTAGATAATACTATTCTATATGGATATTACATGTCATGCTATTTTTGGTGGTATGTATAACATCACATAACTCCTCACGGGTTGGGAGTTATGGCCTTACG
>JASDQU011314840.1:11276-22451 GCA_032191745.1 Picea mariana | reverse complement strand
GCACTGGTTTGTTGATGTTTTCCTTTAGCTTGTAGGCGTTGTCCTGCTGGTGTTGGGCGGGTAGTCATTTTTATCTGTCTATTGATTATCGCATTTTTTATCCATTTGCCTGATGTGCTAGTATGCTAAGTCATTGTTGTTTGTTGATTGATCTGTGTGCATTGTGTTCATTGTCAAGTTGCGTTGTTTAACTATTGTCATTGTTGCCTTCCTGCAAAATACAAAAAAAAAAATATTTTGTGTTGTGTCGCTTGTAGTCCTAATGATGGGGTCGTTACAGCCACTGATATCGACCTGGATCAAGGATGCAATAGGATTCCTACAAATACTAGTGGAAGAGGCAAAAGCCCAAATATGAGTCAGCAAAGTAGTAAGAGATTTGATAAATCAAAGATCCATAGACATTACTATAAAAAGTATGGACATTATGCTTATAAATGACAATATAATTAGAGTAAGCAAGAAAAAGAGCAGTCAAATAATGAAAATACTCCCTCCATCCCTATGTTTATGGTGTGTGCTAAAGCAATGCCTATAATTTCCCCAATTGAATGCAATGTTTCTCAATAAATTTCATGTGACATATGGCATCTATATTCAGGCTGTAGTAATCATATGACAAGAAACTTAGAATTGTTTTCTAGTTTGGATAAGTGAGTCCAAACTAAAGTTACATGACTTGGAACCAATATCCAAGTCATTGTCTTAGATAAAGGCAGTATTAACATTCTAACTAAACAGGGAGAGAAAAATTTCATTCATGATGTATATTATGTTTTTGGCCTAAAACATAATTTGATGAGCATAGGACAACTGTTACAAAATGGATATAGAATCTACATGGAAGATAATCACTATGTAATTTTGGACAGATATCCAAGCAAACAACTTATTGTAAGAACTTAGATGTCAAGAAACATAATTTTTCCATTGAAATTAAATCCAACGATGAAGAGAAAAAAAACACAAGTTGTCTATGACACAAAAAATTTCACTCTGACACTCCATTTACAACAGAAAGAAAAAAAGTAAGTGTGTTATGTTCCCAAGAAGAAAAAGGTAGTGCACGCATTTCCAAGAAATAAAAACAAAATGGTGTAGAGTTGCATGAATCATTTCAATATGAATTGTAGGATGAATCCTGGCTATGGAATTTCAAATTTGGACATTTAAAATTTGGATGTCTGAAGCTGCTATATATAAGGGATATGGTGAAAGGTTTGTCGTTAATTGAAAAGACAAAAATAATGTGTGAATGTTTCATCTTTGGAAAACAACATAGAGAGTCATTTCTAGTTGGCAAGTCATATAGAGAAAATGATCCGGTGCAAATTGTACATCCATATATATGTGGACCAATGAAAACACCATCTATAGGAGACAACATCTATTTTCTTACATTTATTGATGATTTCTCAAGTAAAATATGGATTTATTTTCTAAAACATAAATCCGATGCATTTGGTTGTTTTCAACAATTCAAATCACTTATGGAGAATTAGAGTGGCTATTACATCTAGGTTTTAAGAATTGATAGAGGTGGTGAATATTTTTCAAGATATTTTCAAATTTTTTGGAAAGTTCATGGCATTTACAAAACAATTATTGCGTCGTACAGAACACAACAAAATGGTTTCATAGACACGAAGAATCGAACCATCATGGGAATGGCGCGCAATATGTTAGCAACCAAAGATTTGTAAAATGAGTATTGGGCTGAGACAATAGAAACTGCAGTGTATATCATGAACATATGTCTGACAAAGAGTGTGAAAAACGAAGTTCCTAAAGAATCCTAGAGAGGTATGAAGCATAATGTTGTGCACTTAAATTTTTTTGGTTGTGTCGCATATGCACATGTTCCAGATGAACTGAGAAAGAAGTTAGATAAAAAAGGACATAAATGTATATTTGGTGGGTACTCTGAAAATACAAAAGCATAAAAACTGTATGATATTATTGCAAAAAGGGTTATAATTAGCCGCGATGTTCAATTTGTTTAAAATGAAGCATGGGATGGAAGTATATAAAGGATAGTTAAAATTATTGATGCTATCTAGCATGATGATATGGAGGATGAAGTGGTTCAAACACCAGTTCCAAGTTACAACGTAGTTCCTTCCACTTCTAGAACTATTACAAAAATCCTAACACAAACTAATCCAGTGAGATTTGCAGGTGTGTAGTCCACAGTTAGAATGCAACAAACTCCAACAACCAATCCAAGTAGTTCTACATATCCAGATCCAACATTAGCAAGTCCACTGCCAAGGAAGACAATAAGTCTACATGACATCTACAATGTTGATACAACAAATTCATTCTCTTTCTTTTCTCTATTTTCACAAATAGATTATCCATTAACTTTTGAAGAACTTGTCAAAGATGATGTATGGGCACAAGCCATTGATGAAGAAATTAAATTCATATAAAACAATAACACATGGAAATTGGTAGATCTACTTGAAGAAGAGTATGTGACAAGTTTCAAGTAAATTTATAAAACCAAGCAATATGCAAATGGAAATGTGCAGAAGCACAAGGAAAGACAAGTTCCAAGAGGTTTTACACAACAACTTGGAATAGATTTCAATGAAACATTGCGCCAGTTGCGCCCATGGACATAAACAGAACTGTGTTGGCCATTTCCACGCAGAATAAATTCTCTATTTATAAAATGGATGTAAAGTCAACATTTTTTAATGGACATTTAGAAAAAGTGTATGTGGAACATCCACAAGGCTATGAGATTCCAAGGCAAGAAAACAATGTATATAGATTAAACATGGAACTTTGTGGATTAAAGAAAGCTCCCGAAGCTTCGTACAGTCGCATAGATTCATATCTCACTTAGAAGGGATTTCAAAGAAGTGAATGTGAGCCAGCACTGTACATCAAATCCTATCAACAAGATAATACGTTAATTGTTTTCTTCTATGTAGATGATTTTATTTTTACACGTGACTTTGGCATAGAAAAATTCAAGTCAGTCATGAAATATGACTCTGAAATGAATGATTTGTGTCTTATGAGATATTTTCTAGGTATTGAAGTTCACCTGTCCAAATCAGTTATATTTATTTCACAATCTAAATATGCACATGAAATTTTGAAAAGATTCAAAATGATAAATTTCAAAGCAGCCCCAGCACATGTTATAACAGGATTGAAGTTAAGAAAGGAAGATGAAGAGTCCAAAGTGGATCCCACTCTATTTAAAATGATGGTAGGAATCCTTATGTATATGAAACACCAAGGAATTATATTATGTATGGAGTGAGCATGATTTCAAGGTTCATGAAAAATCCAAAAGAATCCCATAGGAAGGAAGGAAACAGAATTCTGAGATATGTGAATGGAACAAAATATTTTGGAATTATGTATTCTACTTCATATGATTTCAAACTTGTTGGATATATTCACAGTGATTGTGGAGGTAGTATAGATGATAGGAAAATTACCTTTGGGTACACATTTAATTTTGGAACAGCTATAGTGTCACGGGCTTCAAGGATGCAATCCATTGTGACTCTTTCTTCAGCTGAATCTAAGTATGTCGCAACTACAAGCATAGATTGTCAAGTTGTTCAGATGAGAAGAATGTTAAAATATTTTTTGCAGGAACAACAAGAAGAAACTATAGTTTTTTGTGACAACTACTTCCCCATCATGTTATCCAAGAATCAAGTGTTTCAGAACAAAATTGAACAAATTGATACAAGGTATCATTTCATCAGAGAATTAGTGAATAACAAAGAAATATGCTTAGAGTTTTGTAGGTCTAAAGAACAAATTGCATACATATTTAAAAAATCTTTGGCAAGAGACGCTTTTAAGAAACTATGCAGTTTTTTAGGAGTGAGTGAAGTAGCAGATATTTGACAGTTCATGTCAATCTAAGTTTTTGATGTAAATTTTGTGTTTTGTAATCCCACCTACTTATAATTGAGGGAGAGTATTGGAGATATCAATTATAAGTCATGAGATTTATGCTTACGCCAACTCCGCCTTTCATCGTAAGAAAGGATGTTGCTGAGTCAAACACGACAAACAACATTGTTAGCAGGAGCATTATTAATGAGTAGATATTTTATCTTTCTCGAGCTGTGTTATAAAGATAGAGTCAGTAAAATTTATTTTTGTCTTAAATGTTGAATTTGTTAGCATCTATAAGAATTCTTTGTCTTCATCTTTATATATCCAAGTATATAAGGAATCAAGCACGAAATGGTTGATATAGAGAATATAGATGATAGTTAGCAGCAACAACAGTTTTGTAAGGAGTCAAAGAAGTGTGAGAGAACAAGCTCTCTTTTGTAAGTTTGCACAAGTTGTTGGTGTCGAAGCTCTACACTGTATTATATTTCTATAATAACATGGAACATTCAAGTTGGTAATATATAATAAGAATTTTTTTGTTGACATATTCATAAGTATTTTAGAGTTCTATTGTGTTTGTGAGTTTATGTGTTGAGAGTACAACAAAGTCAATAAATTGTTTTATTAAGTGTTATAATCACAACGCGCAGTCTATAGTACAATATTGAAACTCGCAGTAAGTCCCGAGAGCTCAGTGAGGAAGAATTTCAGTACGCGGTATTTGCAGCAACATTGTGTAGATTTTGTTTGCACACTATAGATCAAAGATCTGGTATCAAAGAAGGTTTATCAGAGAAATTTTATAAAAGTAAGTTTGAAGATAAACAACTATGTTGTAAAGTGAAATCATGGCTTTTACTTAAAATATGCAACCTCCTACTTTTACAGGAAAAATTTATGATTTATGATCATTGACCATGAAGACATTATTTCTGGGTCAAGATGTGTGGGATATAGTCGAAAGTGGCTATATGGAACCAAGAGATCAAGAAGAATACAATTCTCTCACACAAGTTGAGAAGGATGCTTTGAAAGATCAAAGGAAGAACGATGGAAAGGAAATGCTTTACATACATCAATCCATCTATGAGAGAATACTACCAAGAGTAGCATGAATAAAGCAAGCCAAGTAAGCATGGGACATATTACAAACTTCTTATCAAGGTATGGAAAAAGTCAATACTTCAAAAATACAAATTCTTAGAAGATATTTTGAAACTCTGTCAATGAAAGACATTGTTTCAATAGATTCATTTTACACCCAAGTTATTGGCCTAATGAATCAAATTAAGTCTCATGGAGAAACTATAGAGGATAGGAAAGTTGTTGAGAAGGTACTTAGGATTCTTTCTCCTATATTTCACACTCTTGTTCTGAATTTGGAAGAAAACAAAGACCTAAGTCAATTTAGTCTAGATGAGCTGCAAGCATCCCCCATTAATCATGAACACATATTAAATAGATCAAATATGTCATTAGAAAATGCATTTTCCATGCAATCATCTATAAGTCATGGAAGAGTAAGGCAGAGAGATAACTCTAGAGGTAAAGGAAGGAGTTATGTAAGAGGAGGATGTAATAGAAGTTCCACAAATACTGGTGGAAGAGGGAAAAATACAAATATGAGTTATCCAAGTAGTCAAGTATTTTATAAATCAAATACCTAGTACCATTATTGTAAAAAGTATTAACATTATGCATATCAATGTAGAAAGAGACAGTATAATTCGAACAAACAGGGACAAGATCAGTCAAATAGTGCAAATACTCCCTCCATCCCTATGATTATGGCATGCGCTGAAGCAATGCCTATAATTTCCCCAGTTGAGTGCAATGTTTTTCAAGAAATTCCATATGACATATGTTATCTATATTCAGGATACAATAATCATATGACATGAAACATATAATTGTTTTCTAGTTTGGATAAGTCATTCCAAACTAAAGTTACACTTGTAACCAATATCTAATTCATTATATTATCTAAATGAAGTGTTAAAATTATGACCAAACAGGGAGAGAAAAAATTCATTCCTGGTGTATATTATGTTTCTAGCCTAAAACATAGTTTTGTGAACACATGCCAAATTTTACAAAAGCGATATAGTAACATCCCACTCTTAAGCGCAATGAGTGAACTTATTCTTTGAGGACACTTGCATGCAAGTGATCTAGGTTATTATACTATTGGTTGTTTTGATTATGATTATTAGATATTGTGGATTTGATGATATGTTATTTTGTTGTATTTACATAGACATGAACTATTGACTAGGTTATCCTGAGTGTGCAGGACTTTGGACATTGAGGATGCATAGGCATCGATGAAACCCCTTGGACTCCGAATCGATTCATGGAGTGGGATGTTAGGGTTTTAATGTTGTTGATGTGACATATGTATTGTTGGATTACTGAGAGGGGGGCTGAATCAGTAATAGCGTAATTATAATCTTTTTTCTCCAAATAATCCAAGTGTTATATCAATGTAGAATTATTATCCAATAATGAACAATCACACACATACACGGTACACCAGTGTTTTACATGGAAAACCAAAACGGGAGAAAACCACAGAATGGTTTTTATTATATGTATTGAAGAATTACATTCATTGGAAGCACCAAATTCCTTTGTTTTCAGCTACAACTGGAAGGAGGCTCCAACCCCCTAGTTTCTCAGGCTACAACCTGAGGGAAGATCCAACTCCCCTATTCTTTGGCTACAACTAGAAGGAGGCTACAACCCCTTGTGTTCTCCATCTACAACCATAAGGTGGCTACAACCACATGTCCTTTCCCTGTCCAACTGCCCTGAAGTAGAATTAGAATGATGGAACCACTGTCACACTATCATTGTGAGATATACCATTGTAAACATGTACCAATAAACCTAAAACATGCCTCAACCATGCATCAACCTGTACCTCAACCTGTAATCAACCTCTACCATAAAAAACTACATCAACCATGCACCAACCTGTACCAAACAATCTATAATCACCCTGTACCATGTATGTACAAATCATGTTTCAAGTAGTCATCAACTATGACTCATCAATATGTACAAACATCATCAACTATAAACCTCATGTATGTCCCAACTCATCAACTACTTGTCTCAACCATGTGCCCAACTTGTACCTCAACCAAAAGACCTCATCAATTTCATCATCCAAGTATGATTTGTAACTCTGTAATAGACCTAGTGTATATGATCACATACCTACAAACCTTCCTTAACTTTAACAACAAGAGACTAGCATTTTCATCAAACGTTTCTTTAGTCTCACAAGACTAGTTTTGGATTAGTCAACAACCCTAACTTGAAATAATCATAACTTTGTACCTGTAATGAATAAATATATGAAACTGATACACAATGGTATTCGATGTGTTTTATGCAATTCTTCCAGGTGTCACTACTTGGAACCTCTCAAAAAAGGAGTTATAGCAAAAATGGCACACCTTGTTGAATTATGGCTTATTCTAGAGAGTGACCTTGTAGAGCATGCCCTACACAGAATATTTGTTGAATTGATCGAAAATTGTTACATAGAATACTACAACATGTACTCTAACTAAAACATTTTGTATTATTGAATTTGGATTTGTTATGAAGAAGTTATGATGTTTTTACCTGAAAGACCTATTTTTGACTAGTTTCAGGACTCGCCAAAAACCTTATTTTTCATGGAGTGTAACTCCAAAAATAAAACGACCCATAAGCTAAATTTTTTACCACAGATACTTGGATATGTTTCCTCAATGGAATAGAAATTTAACGGTCTGAATCATTCTATAAAAAAGGTTATTGTGAAAATGGTGAGATGACCTGAAAACAAACATACCTTAGAAAGCATCATAAAATTTTTTTATCCTTCCTTGAATTCCGACCTTCTTTTCTTCACTTTCCTCAGAAATTTGTCTTAGATATCCTTTGTTTACCTTAGACACCTATAGGTATTCAATATGCTCAAGTGTTTTTTAAAATGAGAGAGCCTTGCCTCTTATTTATACTCTCCAGGTAACTTCCTTAAAAACATCTTCTAGGTCACTTTACCCACTTTCCTTATTTTAGGGTTAACCCACTTCTAATTTCTCCATTAAATTTATTATTTAAATAATTTATTTTGTATTCACTTTGATTTATAGTAAACTCATCACTTCACTTTATTATTTACCTTCTAAATTATATTAAACCACTTTGACTACTTTGACTTTTTGGGGCTTCTAGATGACATAAGCGGGTCCTCCAACTTCCCAAGGCCATAACTCTCAAACCATGAGAGTTATGTGACGTTCCACATACCAACAAAAATGGAATGAAATTTACTATCCATATAGAATAGTATTACCTTAAAATATAGAAAAAATCATACCATTATCCATCAAACAAACTTGGGTCCATTACCCAAACCTGGGTTCTCCAACTTCACATGGTCATAAATCTCTAACCATGAGGAGTTATGTGACGTTCCACATACCACTGGAAATGGAATGACAAGAAGTATCCATATAGGATAGTTTCTCTGGAAAATTCATTATCGTTCATCTCATTATTCCACAATTAAGCATGGGTTCTCTTACTCTGCAAAGCGTCTTCTCGTGAGGGCTTTCACCATAAGGGGACCACTTTGGAGTTCATCCATATTTACCTCTTATCAACCATGAAAAGCCAATAATGAGTCATATTCACATCAAACAATTGTGGGTCCATTACCCAAACCTTTGTGTTGTGGGGATTTCTTCAAGGGTTGACATCAATGAAAACCAACCTTAATCAACAATCTCCCCCTCTGGCATTGATGGCAACACTCTGATGCAATACTGAAATCATATCACTCATGCTCCCCCTGGAACCATGCCTCTGTCCTCTGCATCTGATAAATCTTCTCCCCTTGGAACCATGCCTCTATCCTCTACATCTGATAAATCTCTCCTCCTTTTTCATTAATGGAAAAGGTATCTTTCCATTCGGAGTTTCTCCCCGTGACTAAACTTCCCTCTTATGGTGCTTCCTCATGTACATCTAAGATATATAAGATAAGCATTCAAAAAGAATTAAAAAAAAATTCATTTTGGAGCAGAAATAACTCCAAGTCTTTGGTGAATATATTCAAAGGCTTCCCGTGGAAGTGGTTTTGTAAAGATGTTTGTCACTTGTTCTTTTGTGCCCACATACTCAAATCTGATGTTTTTTTCTCCAACCTGCTCCCGTAGAAAGTGATACTTTTTTGGAATGTGCTTTGTCTTAGAGTGCATCACCAGGTTCTTCGAGATACTGATGGCACTTGTATTATCACAATAGATTGGAATGGGCTCATCATACTCAATCTATATATCTGTTAGAATTTGTTTCATTCAAAGTACCTGTGTACAACATGATGCTGCTGCAATATACTCTGCCTTGACTGTAGATAAAGATACTGATGATTGTTTCTTGTTGAGCCATGATACTAAACACTCACCCAAGTAGAACGTTTCTCCATTGGTGCTTTGTCGGTCATCAATACAACTTGCCCAATTTGAATCCATGTAGGAAATTAGTGATAGATCCTTTCCTTTTGGATACCATCATCCAAAATCTTTTGTTCCTTTGAGATATCTAAAAAGCCTCTTCACTGCTAATACATGTGATTCCTTTGGTGCTTCTTTAAATCGTGCCACCTATCCAATTGCCTGCATTACATATGGTCTGGGTATTGTCACATATAGTAGGCTGCCAATCATTGACCCATATTTCCTCTGATCCATAGACTTCGAATCATCATCTTTGCTCAACTTGCAACTAGTTTGCATGGGAGTGATAACCAGTTTGCAATCTTCCATTCTGAACCTCTTCATCATTTCTATGATATACTTGGTCTGAGAAATAAAAATTCCTTAATTTCTTTGACGTATCTGAAGTCCCAGAAAGAAGGATAGTTCTCCAAGTAGCGACATTTCAAATTCATTTTGCATATCTTTTGCAAATTTCTGGCTTAACCTGTCCTCATAACTACCAAAAATAATATCATCAACATAAACTTCAATTAATAAAATATTACCTTGACTTTCCTTGATGTAGAGGTTGTTGTTTGCACTTCATTTTCTAAACCCTGCCTGATGTAGATACTTATCCAGAGTAGAGTACCATGCTCTAGGAGCTTGTTTTAGACCATACAGGGCCTTTTTTAATTTACACACATAATCTGTGTTCTCTGACAACTGAAATCCTTCTGGTTGTTCAATGTAGACTTCTTCTTCAATTAACCCATTCAGAAAAGTTGATTTTACATCTATATGATATACTTTAACATTTTTGGAGCATGCATAAGCTAAAAGTAAACATATTTCTTCCATTCTGGCAATTGGGGAAAAAATCTTTTCAAAGTCGATTCCTTCAATTTGCGCATATTGTTTACATACCAGTCTAGCTTTGCTCCTTGTAATTTGTCCATATTCATTCAATTTATTTATAAAAACCCATTTTGTCCCGATCAAATTCTTATTCTTTGGTCTTGGAACCATTTCCGAAGTGTCATTTTTCTCTATTTGATCCAATTCTTCATCCATGGCCTTTTTCCAAAATCCATCCTTGCTGGCTTCTTCAAAACAATTTGGTTCAATTGTAGATAAGAGTGCTAGGTGACTTTGTTTTGGTGAATGAATTTTTCTTCTAGTCTCAAGTCCTGCATCTTTTCTTCCAATAATCTGATCTGAAGGATGATTCTTCTATAGTCGTCTAGTAGGTGTCTTTGGAGACACTGTAACAACCCTCCTCACTATGACAACAACGTTGATAACAGGTGCAATTTTTTTTTGTGAAGGGTATGTGCGCACGTGTGGGTAGGAAGAAGACACACTGGACTCTATGTCATCCCCTGACGACTATCAGGATGTGACCACTATGTCACCACAAGAAGACACAAGACACTCAACAAACTACAAGCATTAACTATCTTAGATACCAGGCTACAAGGAGGTGCCTACATCCTGCTCGACCTAAGCAGACTCGGCAAGGCAAGCCAACCAGGTACAATGATCCACGGACCACCACGACCTCTATGGAAGACTCAAGTCCGAAGGACTCCCACAATGACCCACCCTTAGTTAAGACTCAACCTCACCTTCAACTCAAGGGAAACAAGTGCGGATTGGTTACATCCTCTAAACCGCTAGCCGATGAGTCATCAACCCAACCGAAGATGAGTACCCAAGAATAAAATTCTAAATCTAAATCACAACAATTAAATGCTCTTAGGTTAAGGACCTCACCCCTTTAGGTTGAAATTTGACATCCTTAATGATCAACTTA
>JASDQU011314835.1:0-11084 GCA_032191745.1 Picea mariana | reverse complement strand
TATCCAATTGTCCATCAATGTTAGACCATTCTTATGACAATATCCCCCTTTGGAGTTGATGGCAACACCAACATTGATGGAAACACTTAGTCATGACAACACTCATGCTCGTACTCCTCACCAATGTTTCTATCTCTCCCCCTTTAACATCAGTGGAAAAGGGTATCTCTCCTTGAGGATACTCCCCCTTACTGAACTCTCCTTAGGGATGCTCCCCATTTCTTCATAACTCTTCTTGTTGATCTGATACTGTACCTACTCTAGCCAATCATAGTTAAGAAAACAACTCCCCCTATGAGTATGACTCTCCCTATCTTCTCTGCAATATGTCATGTAATCACTGTGAACAATATGTTATCACTTCAATTTGCTAATGCTGCGGATGTTGTTGCTCTACTACCAACTACTCAACAATACCATAAACTGTTATTCCTATGATGATCCTTGGACCTATCCATCCATCATACATTCATCAATCTGTACCTCAACCTATTGGAGTTATTTTCCATTGGTGCTACCTTGAGTAATCAACTAAMATTTATGAAAAGCATTCAAGAATAAGAATTCAAATATTCATGTGTCATTATCATCCATTATGATAATGTTCCTTTATCTCTGAACCACTCTCTGAACAAATCTATGAACCAATATTTGAATCAATATCTGAACCACTTTATGAACCAATCTATGAATTCATCTCTATCCATAATGTCTAAGACTCTCCTACTCAATTTCCCACAATGTTGACCCATTTGTCTCATCTACGACATAGACTCTCCCTGTCTACTATTCATATTACCTAAGAGTCTCCGAGACGAATGGCTTAGAACAATACATTCTCTGATGTAGAGTCATCTTCCTCTTCGTCGGTATATACATATTCCCTTTCATTCTCTCTCTGAATTTTGTCATCATCCTGAGTTTTGACGTCTTTTTCATCCTCCACTTGAATTACGACACTTTCCTCTTTCCTATAAATTCATTTTGTTCTTGTGCTGTTGCAAATCCTGAAAGTACGACTCCTTGGACCTATTCTTTATTTACCTGCACCTCTTATTTTTCACTTCTTCTCCAAACCTTCTTTTGTCCCACATCAACATTTTCTTTCATGGGAGAGCTTATCATGCTTCTTCAATTTCAAGTTGTGTTTCCATAGTTGTGGGATTTGTAAGATTTAATATTTTGTGAGGCCACATAAGCATTTCTTGCCTGATTATTTCTTTCATAAACCCTACAATCTACAACCTTATGTCCAAATTTAGTACAATAAAAAAAATTACCATAAAACAAATTTACATACCTAGGAGTAAATGATTTTTCTTGTGGTGTAGTCCTTCTCTGATTTTTCCTTGGCTTATAAAGATCTTATCTTTGGTTGTTTATTTCATAATGATTGAAGCTATAATGTTGCTTGAATGTATTTGGTCTTTTGTATTCATTTATTTCTGATTGTTGTTGACCATGATTCCTTCCTTTGATAACTTCAGCATAACTCTTTTTTTCTATTTCTTTCATCATGGAGCTTGAAACGTTCTCAATCTACATTTGGTTGTATCCTAGTCCAGACCTATCATAGTATGGCCTTTGATTGTTGATGATCTTATCCAATGTCTTGGTGTTATCTTGTTGCATGTCCTTCTTCTAAAGCTATTTTCTTAGAGTGATTTCTTATGCTTCAAACCTTTCAATCATCTTCTCCTTCTCTTCCAGTTGACTTCTGAGTACTTCTTCAATCCTTTTTTCCTCTTCTACCTGGACTTTCAACTTCGTAATTACCTGGTTGACTTCCTCTGAGTTGAGATTCTTAGTTTCATTTAGTTCTTTCTTGAGTAACTTGTTTTTATTTATTTATTTCCTTAGTTCTTCTAAGGCATTAATTAATTCTGATCTGAGATCGACTTTTCCTTCTTCTTTTGAACTATCGAAGTTTCTTGTTTTAATTTCCTTAGCCAGAAATAGTACATGTTTTGAATCACTATCAGTTTCATCATCTTCACTAGATGAGGAACTATTTTTTCTTGAGTATATATTTTTCTTGATGGATTTCTGTTTTTTTTTCAGTTTCCATTTTGATATCTCTTTTCTTTCTTGGGCTCTTCCTCTTCATCACTATCTAAATTTTTCTCATAAGGACACTTATTTTCAAAATGATCAATTTTACCACAATTAAAACATTTCAACATAAGCTTACCTTTATATTTACATGTTCCCTTTTGCAACTTTCTTAYGAAGTTTKCCATTTCTTCATCCTCTTTCRAATCATCACTGCAACTATATTCTAACTTTGGCCTTTTCTTTCTCTTTTTCTTTGCCTTCTTGGATGCTTTGAATGTTGCTTCCTTTGTAACCGGATTTTCTTRTTMTGTTCTCATTTCATAAGCTATGAATATTCCATGCTTATCGAATCCATATCTGTTMTTTMTTCTAGTGTTGATATATTAGGATCAAATATCATTGGAAGAGATCTCAATACTTTTTGAAMAACTATAGATTCATCAATTCCTTCTCCCAGTCCTTTAATTGCATTAACTTTTTCATCAACTCGTCAAAAGTAAACTACAATATTTTCATCTCCCTTCATCTTCAGCTATTCAAATTGGCCTTTGTAAGTTTGAAGCTTTGTTGCCTTGACTTTGGCGTCTCTATCATAAACATTCTAATTTTTTTCCCATATCTCTTTTGCGAATTCACAATGCATAAATTTGACATATACTAAATCAACTAGACCATTCAGGATGGCATTTTTGGATTTTGAATTATTTTCTTCAAGTTTCTTTCCATTTTTATCTGTTGGAGGAACGATTGGTTCTTTGTATCCATCTACCATTGATCGGCAAACATCAAATCCATAGTTTGTACATATGTTTTCATCCTTCTACTCCATAATGGATAGCTTTTTCCATCAAATTGGGGTATTTGTTTTTTATGCATACCATTGCTCTCTATGATCTACCTTCTAGTGGAACTGTTTACTGAAGGAACCTTGCTCTGAGTCCAATTGTTAGATTACTAACAGGGGGGGTGAATCAGTAATGAGAAATTTATACCACTTATTAATCCTTTTAACCACAATGTATATTATTTTAACTTATTCAACAATGTTCATCAGTTCATCAATAATATATCATAGCATCATAATCATTAACATCCATCAATGCATAATAAACAATAATAGAAACATCCACACAATTCACAGTACACCAATATGTTATGTGGAAATCCAATGCGGGAGAAAACCACATAATTATTTTCTTATATGTCAAAGAATTACATTCAATGAAGCACCAACTTCCAATTCGCCAGCTCCAACCCCCTAGTTTCTCAGGCTCCAACCTGAAGGAGGATACAACCCCCTAGGTTCTCTGGCTACAACCATAAGGTGGATACAACCACCTAGTTCCTAGGCTCCAACATTAAGGAAGCTCCAACTCCATGATTCTTCGACACCAACCAGAAGGAGGCTACAAACCCCTTTCATTGCCATGTCCAACCGACCTGAAATATAAGTGTCAAATTATAAAACCACTGCCACATTGTCCCTGTGAGATATACCACTGTAAAAATATACCAATCTATGCCAACAACCTGTAACCAACCTGTACCAAGAATCTGTAGGCAACCTTTACCAATTACCTGTACTCAACATGTACCAATAACTTGTACCAACATATACCAAATATACCAACAACCTCTAGCAATAATCTCCTCAATATATTGGATCTGATAACATGGATCTCATAATATATAAGAAACTCCAGAAATACATCATAACCAAAATCCAAATACCATAAACCCTTGCACAAAACCATGTTCCAAACCTCACCAACAATGTATCAAAATATGTGTCTTCAAGCTTGAAATAACACGATTCGCTCTCTCAAAATACCTCAAGATATATCAATAGAACTCACACATGTACCAGCCATGTACTACAACATATTTTCCTCAAAACCTCTCACTACAACAAGTACTAACAACCAATAGTTCCTCTAAGAATATTCCCAAACTCACAAGATCATACCTCATCCATATACAATAAAATGCATTAAATGTATATCCAAATATGTTATTACAAAAGGGAACCATAAAACTACTCAGAAAGTATTATCATGGTCAACAATACCCTAGCAGAGATATCTCAATCCATACACTGGGGTTTGTACCATGCATCCAAACTATGCCTCGAGCATATGTTCCAAAATCACAAGATATGCCTCAACAAAATGCCCTATGGAGTGTGTCAACAACAACTAACAAATGCACCAACAATAATTCATTGTAGATCTACCTCATACAACATGTACCACCCAACCAACAAACCCTTAAGGGAACATGCTCAATCTCCCATGAGAAAACCCCAAACCATCATAAAAAACAACTACATATAGCATATAACATACCTTTTTTATTCATGTAGAAGATTGTGATGCACCTGGTCACTACCATAATTGCTTGTAACTTCCCTTCAGCCTCTGCAACCTAGACCCTATCTTAGATCTCAGTTCTTGAAGTGCCTCACTTTTCAAACAATATTTTCTATCGATTCCTCGCTTGACATCAGTAGTGAAACCCGTGAGGACCTCAATATTTAGGGGTTTTAAAAAACCCTTGTCTTCTGCATTTTCGAAACTTCCGTCAAACTTTCTTCACTTCCTTGGATTCACGATGATTCATATTTTTCAATGATGTACCTGCAATAAACCTTTGACAAGATATTCAATGTAATAAATAGATGCAAATAGGAGACCCTTTCTCTTTTATTTATACTCTCCAAGTAGCTTCCTCTAGGGATTACCTACTAACCAACTTAACCCAACTTCCTTCTTTTAGGGATAACCCACTTCTAACCACTTGTCCACTTACAACCACTTTATCCAAAAATAGTAAGTTCTCCACTTTTAGTTGCAACTAATTAATTTTTAATTATTTTCTTAATGCAACCACTCAAGCCATGATTAAATCCTAGTTTCACCCACTTGACTAGTCAAATTCTTCTAGTAGATTCTAGAATAATTTGACTTATTTGACCTTCTAGGGGCTTCTAGATACTTATGAGGGTTCTCAAATTTCAAATGGCCATAAGTCTCTAACTGTGAGGCATTATGTGATGTTCCACATATCAATGGAAATGGAACGACATGTACTATCCATCTAGAGTAGTCTCACCTACATGTACATTGATATTCATTACATTATTCCTCACCCAAACTTGGATTCCTTACCCAAAGATCTAGAGCTACTAGAAAGTGTTATCGTACATACTCAAGAGTTGACATCAATCTATAAGGGTTTACATAAATCTCTAATGGTTGGAATCAATCTACAACATCACTCTCCAAGGGTTGACATCAATGAAAACCAACTATTCAATTGTCCATCAATATTAGACCAACTGTCTAACATTGATGAGAACCAGTCGAGCAACAATATTTAGGGATATGAAGGTCTAGTAATTCATATGGTTATAAATGGATTGGAGGAGGGAATCCCAAGATATATTCTTCCCATCTGAGTCATATAGGGGAATATCGAGATAGTTAGATGGAAGGAAGCTCCTAGGTATACCGAGAAGTCGAGAAAGATGATTTTGGATGACCAGATGAGTGTTGAAGAAGAAGAGTTGGGATTTATCTAGGTTAAAGGTTGTGTTGGAGGATTCACTAAAATTTGAGAGAATGGTATTAATTTTGATGGCTTTCTGTGCAATGGGATTATTCATCAACATGGTATCATCCACAAACTGTCTACGGGAAGTAGTAGGTTGCAGTCCATGTAAATGGAGACCTTGAAGAGAGTCATCTATTATAGAGGTAGCGATATAGAGTCCCAAGCCTTCAATCATAATAACAAAGAGAAAATGAGAGAGAGGGTCCCCTTGACCAATTCCTCTAGAGGGTGATAAAGTTTCTAAGAGAACACCATTGACTAGGATGGAAAATAAAGCAAAGGAGGTGAGGTTCATTATCTATTGGATCTAATCCCTACTAAATCCAAAAGCTTCAATAAGGGAATGCATATATTTCCAAATAAGGAAAGCAAATGCCTTGGATAGCTCAAGCTTAATGAACATACTTGGGATACAGGTGGATTTGAGCGATTGGATCACTTTGTGGACCAAAATGGCATTGTCCATGATTTGGCGCCCCTCACCATAACTCGACTGCTCCTTGGAGATGATGAAAGGAAGGATGGGTTTTAGTATGAGAGCAATAATTTTGGTAACAATCTTGTAGATTAAATTACAAATCAAAATGGGTCGGAATTGCTTCGGTTGAGTGACTCTCTCTTCCTTTGGAATTAGAGTGATAAAAGTAGAATTGAGAGATGAGAGCACTTTCCCATAAGTCCTAGATTCCTCCACAAGTATTCAAAACTCTTCCCTTATCATCGACCAACAATAGTGGAAGAAGTTTGTTATGAATCCATCTGGCCCTGGTGCCTTTCCTTGGGGAATTTCCTTAACAACCTAATATACCTCTTCAACTGTAATTGGCCTCATGAGGCCTTGATTTTGTTTAGGAGTGATGAGAGACAATATGTGTTTGATTACTCTATTAATGGATGGAATGAGATCTAGGGGCGACTCTAACAGAAGTTCCTTAGAGTAGTTTCCCAACTCAGATTTTATTCCCTCATCATACAGAATTGGGTTTCCCTGTTGATATTCTAGCTCCATGAAAATTGATATATCACCTATGCACCATGGAGCGGTGGAAGAATTTGGTATTGTTTTCCCCTTTCTTAATCCATTCCACTCTGGATTTCTGTTTCCATAATATTTCGTCATGTTTGATCATTTCCTCTAATTGATGTCTAAGTAGTTTCTCTTCTTGATGCAAAGCGTCTAAGTGGCTCTGCAAAATRAATTCATGCTGGATTTCTTYCAGACATTGTTCCAAAGTCCTCCATGCCTTAAATATATTCCCCMMAAAAAAAATCTTCCAATCTCAAAGTTTTCRCTTGAAATTATTTTTTCTTTGTTGGAATCTGTACATTAATGAACCACATGAGGTTTCTTCATTTTCCCACCAGGTTTGAGAGAGCTCTGGGAAGTCAGGATGATTTAGCYAGAATTTTTCAAATCATAATGGATTATATTTGGGCATGGCTATTATGTCRATTCACAGTTGAATCGGACAATGATCATAACCCGATTTTGGGAGGATGATTGATTCAATTGAGGATCCCTCAAGCATCGAGGCTTTTGAAATGAGGAAACGATATAGTCCGCAAGTGATTTGTTGGGATYCAAATAATTTGTTAGACCAAGTGAAGGTGCCATTTCTGAATTCTATGCCAATTAAATGGAGATGCTCAAGGAGATCCCGAAACTTACCACTATCATGTTCAAGCTGCATTGTGCCCCCTCTCTTTTCTTCAATAGAGAGAATAATGTTGAAATATCCCCCTAAAATTGAGTTCTTTTTTCCCATTATGCCACCAAGGTAGGAGAGGTTTTTCAAGAAGTGATATTTTTCTTGATGATTTTGGGGTCCATAAGCATTTGTGAGTACACCCGCTTTGTTGGAGCCTATGACTCGATAGTGCGCTGACAATGTGCATGCTATGGAGAATGGTTGATCTACAATAACTATGGAGGGGTTACACAGGATTTCCAGTCCTCCGACAACACCGTTGGATTCATTGTATATAGAGTTGGAATGCCTCCAACACCTTTTATAGATCTTTACTGCTACTTCACTTAAACATTTTGTTTCCTGTAGGAAAAACATATCTGGATCCTCTTCCATTATATAGTTATGAAGAATCCTTTCTTTTGTTCTTTCGTTTAGACATCTTACATTCCATGAAATGATCTTCATCATTAGGAGTTAGAGGGGGGAGAAAAGAAACCATGTTTGAGACATTGTATATGTCCCAAGCTGATCATAAAATGACCTACCTCTCTTATTAGTTGTTTCACTAATTTATTCCATTGTCGCTTTCCCTCTTTAGGCATTCGTCTTGGGTCTAGAACTGGGTATGAACTTATACCCAACCTTGAAGTGGCACCTATTGTGGAGTCTATGAAAACTTTGTGGACCTTTTGAAGCTTCTCTACCGATATAGATTGAAGTTCCTTTCTGTTGAATGCCTCCTCTAGTTTTTCCATATCTATGTCGGTGAGGTCTCTTTCATCCATATGCATTATTGTGCCCCCCCATCTTATGGGAATTTGTTTAAATCCATTTGAATGGGGGAGTTAGAGGTGATTATTGTCTCTTAATATGGGTTCGTAAATTGTTTCAATTTTCCTTTAACAGTGTGGTGGTTGCTTGGGTGGTGAGTATTTTCCACTTCCTCTTCATTCAGTAAATGGATTAAGGCATAAAAGGATTTTCTTGTGGGATTTTTATTACCTGCACCCTGGTTGGTTTTCTTGGAGGGTTGTTTTTTATGGCTAGTGACCTGCATGAAGCCATATTTCAATTTTTCTTCCACTACTGGTTGCACAGGGGCATTGAGGGGGAAATATACAAATAGGTTTCCATTCTCATGAAATTTCCTACAACGAAAGGGTACGTTTTCATAGTCAACAGTTTCGAGCCAGTCTACGTCTTGAAAATTCATGGTAACAGATCCTAGCATTTCCTTAGAGATTTTTAGATATACATAGATCCGATCATATGAGGTGTATCTCCTTTGTTTTATTTCCTATGACTATTTCACATATCTTCTGAGCGTGTTGCCTATACCCATTAGGATTTCTTCGAGCCAAAATTTATGGGGAAGATAGTAAAGGAAGACCCATACTGGTGCGAAAGAAAATTCCTCTTTTTCTGGGTAGTATTGATATTTTCAAAAGAAAAGATATAGCCTTATAGATTTGAAGAAATATGGGCCATTTTCAAAGACTCGGTCCTTGTATTAAAGGTTGTAGAAGATGATTGTGAAGAATCCTTTCAATTTGAGATGAATTTCATAGTCCCCTTTCGTGTTCCACCACATTTTGATCCAGTGCATGAGATCCCTTTAATAGGGCCATAACCCTAAAACAAAATTGATCTGGGTATGGTCTTTCATAAAATCGGTGTGTTCCGCAAATCTAGCGGAATTTATCACATACCTTGGAGATTTAGTTGTTTAGGGGATGCATTGCCCTAGCTCTCAAGTTCGATTTTCCTCTATATGGGACAACTCTGCTTCCACCTCCATGTCTTTTCCAAGGCTTTTCTCATCTTTTAGGATCTGATCACGAAGATTAGGCAACGACTCAAATGGTGGTCGCCTGGTTCTTTCTCCTGTGGTTTCATTCACCGCAACATTAAGGTAAGAGGAGGTTTTCACCCCCCCTTCTGGATCCATATAACAGGTTCGGTCTCTCTGTCCCTTCTAGTGTCTTTGTCGGCTGTAGAAGAGATCACTTAGAATCTTAATAGTTAGGTGTTTGTAGACACATGAACGCTAGCTCTCATCCTGACCTTCCATGTAGACACACAAACTCAATAAAACATTAAAATATTATAATCATTTATGTTTCTCACTAAAATATTATAATGGTTTATGTTTTTTTATAAAATATTTATTAATATGTTAATAATTGTATTAATGTATTAATGACGATAATGATGGTTAATGTCCATTGAAATCAAAATTGGTTTATCAAACCTCAAAAAAGATAAGAGATTATTTAGATTTCTTTATAATGTTATTTCGATGATAAAAAAGAATTAGGATAAACGTTCAAGATCATTATTGTTTTGATGACTTAGAAGGTTAGGAAAGTCAATATTATGACATATATTTTGAAATTGAGATCTAAATTGAAAAGTTCCAAGATCACTATTGTTCAATTTTTTAATGACTTAGAATTTTAGGAAGGTCGGTATTATGACAGATATTTTGAAATGGAGATCTAGGCTTGACACTCCAAGAGAAAGTGCTTTTCATCTTCAACCATCTTGGTGTCACAAAGGTGACACATAATTTCATAGTCACATTGTCAACCATCATCAACTAATGGTTTATTAATCCTCCCTCCTTCAACCACTTTTAATAATATGATTGTAGTAATATAATAGTGATATATAATATGACTGTAGATGATCTTACTATTCATTGTCCTTCATTTTCACTGATATCTAGATATCTAATTGGATAAGAGAAAAGAGATAATAAAACAATCGTGTTACATATTAAATATTTTTCATAGACAAATCAAAATAATAAAGATTAAAATTGTATGCATGCCTTGTCATTTGTTAGTCTGTGTCGAAGGAAAGGACTATAACACTCGATTCATCCATCCATTAGTTTGACTTTTTCTACAATATGTTTCTTGTTGTTAAATGTTATATATATGCCTAAAAAAATAATTATTTTTTCATAATATTTAAACTACTTTTATCACAGATATGATTGGCTCACCAATTCAATGTCTTTTGGTGGAGCTCTAACCGAATGCAAATTTTCAATATTAGGTTATACCTAAGTTTTTAGTTTTAATCGTCGAACATGCACACAATGCAATTTTTTTCCAAACATAGATAGCCTAAGTTAGGATTTCTAATATTATATAACTATAATACCATAGGTTAATCCTTAGTGTAATTGCACATATGTTTTATATGCTGGTGAGTCGGGATATTATAAGCCAGAGTGCCTATGTGATTATTAGGCTAGAGAGCCTAGATTACTGAAAGGTCAACGTGCTTATTATTGTAATATGTAAACACTCGTACTATTAATAAAATACATCAATGTTGCAAACCAACCCAACAAGAGAGATAGGGGGATAAAATCCAGTATAAAGGGTAAGGGGGATAAGAGTCTAGGAAAGGGCTCAGCTAAAGGGGCTTAACCACAATGGAATATTATATTAATATTCCTTAAAGCTAAAGTTATGGACATGAATTTCTCCTCAAATATGTCCTTAAGATCTCCTTGTTTACACTTTCTCGGCCTTAGCAACCCCAAGTTTCATCCCAACCATCATCAGGAACAGACAGAGGAACTTTCTTTGGCAAGGTGCCAAAGATGGGCACAAAAGGGCTATGGTTAGATGGACAAAAATGTGCAGACCAAAGCACGCAGGGGAACTTGGTCTTAGAGATCCATTAATCCTCAAAAAAGTCTGAAGCGCA
>JASDQU011314834.1:24568-35613 GCA_032191745.1 Picea mariana | reverse complement strand
CCAACAAACATATATTTATTTTATTTAGAAATTAAAATATATAAAGCAAGAAACATAAAAGTGTATAAAAAAGATGAAACTCCTTGTCTAAGTGTAGAAAGGTTTGTTTGACCAAATTAACAAAATTGCACTTGGCAAAAGATCATTTGTTGCATTAAAATAAGATTTGAAAATAGACAAAGTTGGGTTGCGAGTGAATATAAAAAGGAAAAAAACACAAAGGGAACATTTCCATTTGTTTTGATAAACATAAAGGGCATAAAGGGCATAAAGGACCGTTACAAAATCTACTGATACAGTAACATTGAGAGTGACGGAGCCATTAATTGGTTGTGTATATTGAATTGAATCAAGTGGGACAGATTTGCAGCCACACAAAAGAGAGCAGGTCCTCTTTGAAGCTACCAAGGGGCGTAGAAAAATTAATAAAAGGGAAAGAACGGGCAGGGCAGGGCACACAGCTGTTTTCCAGTTGCAAATTGCCTGCCCGCCGGCTTGAAAAAGTGGTGGGTGGGGGGTTACACCCTTACAGAAAGTGTGGTCGTAAATAATGATGATAAATGAAAATTATATGCGATGCCTGCCCTTGTTAAGACAGAGAAGGTCGAGGTTTCGAGTTTCGAGAATAAAGGCGACTGACTAAAAGTAGCAGCAACAGCTCTGTGCAGTAACGCCCAAGTTATTTTTCTGCACAGCAGTAATAACAGCTGTAAAAATTCTGCTGTTTTCTGACGTGGACCCATTCACACACCACATATATCTCCACTGCGCATAATTCAAAAACAACTATTTATCTATTAAATTTTTTTCTCAACTTGGAAAAACGAGCTCCGTGACTGCCTGCCATACCAGTTGCAGCAGTCGGGTACAAAAGAAAAGAGACAACGACAATACAATAGGCATGGACATACATTCATACTCGACCACGAATACACGCATTTACTGATTCCAGATATGATTTCTTACTCGTCACGCAAACTGGAAGAAAGAGCCGAAACCCAAAAGGGAAAACCATAAAACAAATAATTGCAACTGGAATGGAACGCCTGTGTCTGAAAACATATAATTCCCTTTTAAAAATTGGAGCTTGGAGACTGCCCTGCTCCAGTCACGGATTTAAAAATACACATGAAAGCATAGTTTCCTGCTTGCTATCGACCTTTGAATACACCAACAATAATACATGTGCTACATACATGTATATGAATAGATGGTTTTCTCCATGCCCAAAAATTAAATAATAAGAATAGAAACCAGTCATTGGAAAGAAGAAAGAAGCCAGGAAAACCAGAATAATTACCTGGTGTGGTATAGAGATGTATACTAATATAAATATGTTTATATATCACTATGCAGCCCTTCGAGGCAGCTGGCTTTTGCGCCTGCTTCCCCCCCTTGTTATTATGGGTTTAGGCTTCGTTTCAGCGCTTCCTTCTTCTTCCACAGGAGGAGGTCCTCCTGCTGATGCTTCTGCTGCTGTTGATGGTGGCTCTTCTTCTTGTGATGGTTTTGCGACTTTCCTCGGCTGGCTTTCCTCGGTCTCTTCTTGGGGTTTTCCTTCTTCTGTTTCCATTTTCTCTTCGATATATTTCTTGGGCCGTCCACGCTTCCTTGGGGGTTGCGGAGGGATTTCTTCTGAAGCGCCAGCGCCAGCGGCCTCGGCTTTCTCCTTTGAAGAAGAAGCAGACGATTTCTTCTTCGTTTTTCCCATCTACACAACCAAAACCGTTTCAACATGTAAGGGGGAAATCACAGCATAAAATTCCAAATACATGCTACGCTACGAGGATCCAATACAAATCAAACATTTGGACTGTTGTTTTCATTGAATCAACGCAATCTAACGCACACTATTACCGATTACGGATTTGTTTCAAGCCAATACCTGATGATGGCTCAGCTCAGCTCAGCCCTCCGAAATATATCTTCCAACAGATTCAGGCGTGTATTCAACAATCGGGTTCCTTCGATACAAAGCTTTCAATCCGTGTATAGATGTATCCAGTCTAATAATCTTATAAAGGGGAATCATCCAAGATGAATCTCAATGTTTGCAGACAAAATAAGAGAACAAAACCCAACAGATTTATAGTCGTTTAATGGCGAAATCCGGAATGATGTCGGTAGCCACCGATCGCAGACGAGATAGGCAAATGGGATTATTAAAACAAAGTCGAGGTTGCTGCGTTAGGCGCTGTGTGAATACCAGAGGGGGGAGCACAATCAACGCGGTACCTTTCAGAGGAAGGAAGAAAGTAATCAGGAAAACCATATAAATGAGATATGAATAGGGGTTACCTGTACCCGGTCGGGTCAAAGAAATTTTGACTATTCTTACACGGTAGAACCGAAGCGAACCGAACCGACCCGCGGGCGTAGGAGGCCGAGAAGGCGGGTTCTTGCTGCTGATTCACCGACGCTTTTGTAAATTGATATGCTGGGTATAGGGATGGATTTGAATTGAATTGTAGGACTGCGATTTGTGGTTTCACAGGCGCGCGGCGCCGCCACTTGCAGCTGTTGACCGACCGCGACGCGGTAATTCAGACCCCGTGTAAAGGTCCCCCTGGCGTGAGCCGTCAGATGGAGGGAGCACATGTCAGGATGCAACAGGAGCCTTCGATTCAGGATCCTGTGATATCCCGAGGCTACCGACACGGACGCGCATCCAGCAATGCAAACACCGTATTCCGAGGCGACTGCCATCGCCGCACTGACGTTGCACGTCTCCAGTACGAACACGTGGAGCACTTTTTCTCGTTGAATGTCTGGAAAGCTCGCTAATCGGAGATTGACACATGGAAAATGATTAGTCAAGAGAAGGGTAACAACAGAGAATTGTTGAGGAGGGAATGGTAAATGGCACCATCATCATTATCATCATCAATCACAATCTTATCATATCCCATATTTTAATCACCATGGACCTTCCCCATCATGTAACGCCAATGTTCACGGGTGCCCACTGCCCAATGGGATTTGGGAAATAAGGGAATTGTGGGTTAATTCTTAATTCAAATATCTTGTTTTTTCTGCAGTTTTTACCACTTCTTAAATTGCATTTAAGAGTATTTTCAAGTTATTAGAATAATAAAATGATCGAATTACAAATTGTTAATTCAATGAAAAGTATGGTAGAAATAGCCATTTTATTTGATGCTTAAATAATTCCTCTAAAGTGGGAATTAAATAGGATCTATGATGATTCAAGCATGCTTATAGGCGCCTATTAAGAAATAGGCATTTTATTTAATGCTTAAAGAATTCTTCTAAAAAGTGTAAAGTAACTCAACCAAAGATTTATGATTATTCACGCATGTTTATGGATATTCAGTGCATCGCATTACACACCAAAAAATGCTTATCCTTCATGTTTACCTTCCTCCAATTAGGTTAATTCCTTTTACAAGGTCAAGGGAAATGTTTTAAGTGGCCTCCCATCATTCTTATTGGCATAAAGTCAATGGGTAGTGATTTAAGCGTAACCACGGTTTCTTGGTGACAACCCCTTACATGCTAAGATGCAATTATTTTCTATGTTGACCTTGTCCATCTAGACCACTTTAGCACCCTGCACATGTGTATGTAATGCCTTCTCTTGTCCCCCAGGGTTCATGGTGCGACACCCTTGGCAACATCTTATTACCGCTAATGGGTGAAGTTGAGGGGCAATTCCCTAAGAGCCCATAGAGCCTCTCCAACATTTACCACTATTGTGTGTGCCAAGCTTCACACTGCATATGCACACCTCAACATCCTACACTTGCACGCTTCAACAATGTGTAAACATATCCTTTAGATCCCTCCATGTGCACACCTCACCAGCAAGCACATGTCGAGATTCATATGGTGCATTAAGAGACTGACAATCACCAACAGTTACAAAACCAAATCACCATTAGACATCGAAAGGGCATTTTATAACCCATATGTAGAATGCATGATAGACATAAAATGTGAAGCAACTTTTCTATTTCATGCTCTCTGTCTCATGAAGCAAAAAGATTTATTTTACACATTGATACATACATTGTTTAGATCTATTTTCTTTGTGCCCATCCATGTTATTTGTTTCATTTATGTTAATTATGCTTCTACTCATAACTTAATCAATTATATATTGTTTGAGTAGCTTTCTGATTTGCATCCTATAATTAAAATAGGTAGCACCTCTACAAGATTTAGGGTAAGCCCAAAAAACTAGATAGCCTTTGGCATAGAAAACACCACACACTCCATGCACACTTTAACATCTCACACCCTAAGTTGTAGACCCACACACACACTAGGAATGCCAATTAGTGTTGTAACGGCCATTATACATGCGCATCAACAACGATAGGCAACACACCAAGAAGACAAACAGTGATCAACCGTGATAGAACCAAAGCACCTTTAGCAACTAAATGTTGATCTTCTAACTGAAATATACTTAGTGTCTATATTATGTATGGCACTTAACTTAGCATAGAACAAGTTAGCAAAGAGTTAGTCATCCTCTCTTATATTTCATGCTCTCTTTCATAGAGTAACACAAGACTTTGGCATAGTAATACAAACATTGTTACGCTATACTTTGTTTTTGTGCCCATATTGTTCATTATTTGCTTCATTTTTGTTCATGTTAATGCACACATAACTTAATCAGTGCAATTTGTTCAAAGTTATTCTACAATTTACATCCTAGGATCAACTCATATAAGGAAATATGGGAAGAGTGGTCTCTTATTTGAGGTTGAGAGAGTGTGAGTAATACATTGCAATGAACTTGTATTTTGAGTGGAACTTGAACTCTACATTATAGGAGTGATATGACATGGAGTGCTCATCCAATGGTAGACATGATCCATGTGTCTCTTCCTATTTGCATAAATAAAGGAGCAATGAGACATGGTTTGGACGGGGTTGGATCTAAGGGTGTGTAGCAACTTCCTCGAGAACCATGTAAACTCTCTAATGAAAAATGCCAAACACCTCTAGTTTTCATAGTGAATCAAAGATAATCTCAAAGTGTGAGGATCTCTAAATAAACAATAACATCTACCATAGATCCCATTATAGATCGAACAAGAGAAAGTGAGGTGTTTCTTTCAATCCAATCTCCCTATTATATAACATACATATATGTCGATCACAAGTACTCTAACCTTATCTAGTGGAAACAAAACCCAAATTGTGCAAGATGAAGCAAAGGCTATGTAAGAGATGACGCCTAAGATAGATTGGAATGATGATAGAATCATTTTTCAATATTAATAGAGAAAGTGTAGTGATAATGATGAAGTTTAAGAGTGCAAAAAAGCATTGTAACCTTTGCACAACAAGAGTGTCAATAAACTTGCTTTACTAGATGTATGGGCACAAAAAGACACCACTACTTTTTTTTCCACAGAAAATTACGCTTTATATTTGTATTATAAATATAAACTGATCAATTACATGATAATCATTCACACTGATGTCAAAAAAAAAAAAACCCACCAGTGGTCCCTTCCCGCCCCAAAGCAACACATAGATATAGGACCCCGAGAACTAGAGCTATTTTCCACTGCAAAAAACTAGTAGACATCCACAAGGATATCTCTAGAAATAACGCTGAACATTCCAATCCAAAAAAAGAGCAACAACAATACAAAAAAACTACAAATCATCCCCCCCCAAAAAATTGGGCAATCACGACTGAAGACCAAAAATCTAGTAAAGGTCTAGAAACATATGGGGACCCTCATGTTCCTCTACACATTGGAAATAGATGATCTTCCCTGAATCCTTGTTGAGCGCGTGCTTTGATAAGCTATTCACAGCTTTGTCATCTTCTCTGAACACATGCGCGAAAGTTATTTTATGGAAGTGTTTGATTAATGCAGTGAGTCTATCCTTCCAACAGTCCAATGTGATCACCTAAAGACGACCCTTTTCCCGCAGGCAATCAATTATAATCTTGGAGTCTCCCAGAACATGAATCTCCTGAATGGAAAGCCGAAAAACCAGGGAGAGAAGGGCCCATGCACCCAACAATTCCGCTCTTACCACTACTTACCAAAACCAAAATTAATTTAACAATTAAACCCAAGTAAAAAAGTAATTATATGAAATAACAACTTTTCACTTACCTATATCCATCCTAACCCTAAATCTATTAAACACTTTAAAATTTTGTAAATTAATTTATTTATTCAATGCATAAACCAATATGATTTTACCTACATTGTAAAAACATTTTAAAATTTTTCTATGAGTAAAATTTAGTTTGAAAAAAAAATAATGTCAATATTTAAAAAATGTGGAAAAATAATTTTCATAATTTTTTCTTTTTATAAAATTTAAAATTTAAAATCAATTTATATTTTATTTTATTTTTTCACATCACGTACCTCTCATCCCTAATATGTTAAATCATTTATCTTTTTCAAATTAATTTCAATATACATTCAATGCCTAAAGTAATATAATTCTACTGCGGTGTAAAAACATTTTAAAGTTTTTCTGAGAATAAAATTTAATTTGGAAAAGATATTAAATATCAATATTTAAAAACAAAATATGGTGAAAAAGATCTTTCCTTTTGGTGAAGGAAACATCTTTAAATTTTTCTTCCACAAAAGATTTGGCAGACAAAGCACATATTGACGATTTGGCAGACAAAGCACATATTGACAATAGTGTCAAAATAGAGTTTGAGTTTTGTCATTCCATACATTTAAGATAAGGTACTTGTTGATCAAAATGAATGCATGATTGCCCCAACAATATAGTAGAGTCCCCAACAATCTTAAAGTATCTTCAAGTTGGACAAACCAATATTATTGGAGGCGTTATCCTTGTCTGGTTCGTTTAGCTTGTGGTTCTTATCACTCTTCTATATTATAAAGCTCACTTTGTTCATAGCTATGTTGAATTCTAAAAAATATAGAAAGGTGACTTTGTTCATAACCATGTTGTGTTTTTTAAATATATTAAAATAACAACAAAAGTGGCACTTTCTTCCAAACTAAAATTCTGACACATCTTAACTTACAACAATTGAGTGTATAACAAGCTTTATTATACACACAAGCATGACACACTTACTCGTAATGCACTTTATACTAAAGAGAAAACTTTATATCCAACTAAGCAAATGTACCTTGTATTGTTTTTCTAATAAATTTTTTATTTTATTTTATTTTTCATTTTAAAATTATATATATATAATTTTAGATATGTATATATAATATTATTATAATAAGAGGTTAAATTGTAACAGGGTAGTATCTTGTTTCATCTAAAAGATTAAGATTATATACTTTTAGAAAGTGTATGATTTTATTGGGAAGAACCTCAACAATAACCACACAGGATATTGGCTTTCTTGCAAATATAACATAGGTTAAAGCTACTTTTTGGTCTCGAAGTAAGATCTAAAACTACTTATGATTGTTAGGAGCTCGTCTTCCTCAGATGCAAGGAAATATGGTAACGATCGAAAACCCAAAGACATTTAGCAAGAGAGGAAGTCTACCCCTTACGGAATATCAACTAATCATTTCAGGTGGTGTGGTTTTCCTTGAATAATGGTGATGAATCAACCTATATTAGTGGATAGCAGTCAATAATAATTGTCTTCAATGCCAGTTAACAATTAAATTATGATAAATTTTACCACCTTTGAAAAAATAAAAACATATACATTGATATTTAATAATTAAATCTTAAACAACTACTTTAATTTAACAATTAATACCCATTTTAAATGACCCATTTTTTAATAGCTTGCTAAAAGTTACAAAAGAGACAATATATGGGTTTGAAATTGGGGATTATGTGAGGTTTATGGATTTATCTTATTTTATTCTAGGATGCATTGAAAAAATTAAATATGTTGAATTGATTAAGTTGTGGGTATTTAGTTGTCTTATCAGGAAACTTGTCTTATCAAGGCAACTGTCTATTTTGGGCATTAAATTTCAATTTGCTTGGATGTTTGTTAAAGTTAAAATTTTGTAATGGATTTGGAAGAAGTGTAATGATGTTGCTTTTTAATTTATTTGTTTCATAGCAAAAAGAATTTTGATGTGACAACATACTAACTTGTGTTAACTTTTCTTTGTAGATATTAGGCAACTATCTATTTTGGAGAAGAAAAATGTAGAGTAGACATATTTTCTTTCACACACCAAAAATTTATGAATTATTTATTAATCGTGAATTGTGYATATATAAATACATCACACTTTGGTTTAAGATAGACAAGCTATCTTAACCATACTAAAAAAATAGTTGAGAAAATATCTCAACTATACACTAAACTAGGAGCTAGCTAGTTGGAGAAGATCTCTCACATCCAACTAGATCTACAACAACCTCAT
Source organism: Picea mariana (assembly GCA_032191745.1). NCBI lineage: Eukaryota > Viridiplantae > Streptophyta > Pinopsida > Pinales > Pinaceae > Picea > Picea mariana. The sequence goes on along the minus strand of JASDQU011314834.1, from coordinate 27,265 downwards.
AAATAATATAATGAAACAACTTACGTAGAGATAAACCCTACATTACAATAAACATTACAACAATGAATCATAACCATATGATATGATGAATAATCATGCATTAATTAACAAGACAAGTAGGAGTTATTCCAACACCCCCCCTTAACGAGTACTTGTCATGATCTCTAACAAATAAGGTATTCATCAAGATCTCTTAACATGTTGAAATCTTGCAATCTACAAACTCAATTAGGTTGTCACTTATTTCTTTGAAAGGTGTAGTATCCTAGTTATAATCCAAGTTTCCCAACATCATTGGACACCATTAGCATTTGCAATGTCTCATAACCCTCATAAAGGTAGATGTCAAATTTGCTTGGATCTATTTTGAACTATCTTGATAAGCAATCCCCACATGCTTATCTTCCAACCCCAATGAGGCATAGTTTCTCTGATCCCCTACAACATCTCGGACTATCTGAACAACCATCCATCTGAGTTGAACTTGAACTTGATTTCCCTCTGAAGATCCAAATGTCGTTGTTGTGCCTTTCATTTTGGAGATTCACCATCATTTATTTTTCAAAAGAATAAGTCGAACACGCTTACAATAATAATAGCACAACAAAATTATCTGCTAATAATTACTCGTTGTCTCTTCTTTGCACTATTGAGTATCACAAAGAAAACAACTTGCTAGTGATTTCAGAGAAGGGAGTAGGAATGAAAGTTCGTTGTAAAAGTAAGAAATATATTTTTCTTTGAACCATTCCCTTGATGCTTTCTGGTCTTGGGAGAGCTCAGAAAAATTAGAAAGAGAAGTCATCAAGGTTCTATCAGCTATTCAAGAGACTATGGGAAACTAATCATGGGGATCAACAGTGCATCCTTCCAGGATAAGATTCGATAGTGTGACAATGAAAGGGGAATACTTATAATTGAATTTGTATCTCCCTCCTTTGGTGGCCTAGTCAGAACCGTCCCATACGATGGCATACACAGACATGGGCTTTGTCGGATAGTACCCACCCATGGCCTCTATTTTCAGAGTTTCTCTATTCTTAAAATAAAAAATCCATCCAAAAACATATGACATGCTTCCATTCCCATGCATTGCACCTTTCCTTTTATGTGTACGGTCACGTTGAAAAGATCATGTTCCATCCTGAGATGAACAGGTCTGGTTTGTGGTCTAGAGGAGCATATCTTGCAATGCCACAATCTTCTCCATATTTTGCAATGTCGGGCTAACAACCTCTTGTTCCATCTGCCTTTTTTTTTTTTTCTTCAGTGACTTGAAAATAGGAAGAATGGAAAGGAGCCGACTGCTCTCAGGCGAGGCAGCACCTGGAGGCCATATGAGCAAAGCCACACCACATTTTATTAAATCAATTGAGCAGTACATTATATAGGATGATATTCGGTTTAGACGGTTGGAACCATTAGACAGTTGGAACCATTATTCGGTTTAGAGGAGTACATTAAATCACAACTAATCTCCATTATTTCTAAGTCTCCCCTTTAATGGAGAAAGGATTGACATCCACACCTAACATCTCCCTAAAAAATTCAAATTTTATCTTCCCAAGAGGCTTAGTGAAAATATCAGCAACATTTTCACTAGTATTACAATACATTAAAGAAATGCCATTAGACTGCATCTTTTCTCGAACAAAATGAAACAGGGTATCAACATGCTTTGTCCTTGAATGGTAAACTGGATTATTTTCAAACTTGATTGAGCTCTGGTTATCACATTTGATTACCATAGCTTTCCTTTGTTCTTCTCCAACATCTTGAACTAGTCTTCTCTACCAAACATCTTCACAAGTTGGTGCACACAATGCTTCATATTCTACCTCAGTGGATGACAAAGATACAGTAGGTTGCTTCTTACTGCTCCATGAAACAATCCTGGATCCAATGCCAAAGGCATAACCTGTAGTAGATCTTCGATCATCCGGATTGTCAACCCAGTCTGAATCTGAGTAACATGTCAGCTCAACATCAAATGAATCAATATATTTAATACCATAATCAATTGTGCCTTTGAGATACATGAGTACCCCTTTCACTGCATTCCAATGGTTTTCTAGAGGTTTTTCCATAAACTGACTTAACACACAAACAAAATATGCTATGTCAAGTCTGGTTGTAGTGAGATAGTTCAAGCTTCCCACCATCTGTCTATACATTGTACTATTTACCTCCTTTGAACCATCATCACAATAAAGTTTCATGTTCTGCTGCATTGGAACATAAGAAACTTTACACTGATCCATTTTAAACTTCTTAAGTACTTCTTTGACATATTTACCTTGAGACACAAAGGTTTGACCAATATTTCTCCAAACTTCAAGACCTAGAAAGTAATGTAACTCACCAATATCTTTCATTTCAAATACCCGTGACATATGCTTCTTAATTCCACTAATCAATTTTTCTGAATTTCCTATAATAATTAAATCATCAACATATAAGGAAATCAATACAACATGCCCCTTTTCATCAAACTTGGTATATAGATTTGGATCACTTTTTCTCTTCATAAAACCCTGTTGAAGAAAGTGTTGATTAAGGTTGGTTGTCATTGATGTCAACCCTTGAAGAAAGACCCATAGCACAAAGGTTTGGGTAATGGACCCAATAGTGTTTGATGTAAATATGACTCATTATTGTTTTGTCATGGTTGATAAGAAGTAAATATGGATGAACTCC
>JASDQU011314834.1:4812-24468 GCA_032191745.1 Picea mariana | reverse complement strand
ATTGCATAAAACACACTGAAGAACATTGTGTATCAGTTTTAGATCTTTATACATTACAGGTTCAAAGTTATGATTACTTCAAGTTAGGGTTGTTGACTAATCCAAAACTAGGCATGTGAGACTAAAGAAAAGTTTGATGAAAATGCTAGTCTCTTGCTGTTAAAGTTAAGGAAGGCTTGCAGGAATGTGATTAGATACACCAGGTCTATTACAGAGCTACAAATCAGATTTTGATGATGAAATTGATGAGGGCTTTTGGTTGAGGTACATGTTGAGTACATGGTTGAGACAAGTAGTCGATGAGTTGGCGCACATACATGAGGTGTATAGTTGGCGATGTTGGTACACATTGATGAATCATAGTTTATGAGTAGTTGACACATGATTGGTACATACTTGGCGCATGATTGGATGCACTTTTTTATGGTACAGGTTGATTACAGGTTGGTGGATGGTTAATGCACTTGTTTATGGTACAGGTTGATTACAGGTTGGTGCATGGTTGATGCACTTGTTTATGGTACAGGTTGATGCATGGTTGATGCACTTGTTTATGGTACAGGTTGATGCATGGTTGATGCATGGTTCAGATTTATTGGTACAGGTTTATAGTGGTATATCTCACAGTGATAGTGTGACAGTGGTTCCATCATTCTACTTCTACTTCAGGGTGGCAGAACGGGGCAAGGACAGGTGGTTGTAGCCACCTTCCAGTTGTAGCCGGAGAACATTGGGGGTTGTAGCCTCCTTCTGGTTGTAGCCAGAGATTTGGGGAGTTGGAGCTTCCCTCAGGTTGTAGCCTGAGAAACTAGGAGGTTGGAGCCTCCTTCCAGTTGCAACTGGAAAACAAAAAAAGTTGGTGCTTCCAATGAATGTAATTCTTCAAGACATATAAGAAAAAGCATTCCGTGGTTTTCTCCCGATTTGGGTTTCCACGTAAAACATTGGTGTATTGTGCATGTGTGTGATTGTTTATTTATTAGTGCTCATTATTGGATAATAATTCTACATTGATATAAAAATTTAAGAAAAATGATTATAATTACGTTATTACTGATTCACCCCCCTCTCAGCAATCCAACAGAAAGAAGGAATCTATCTTCTCATAGCATGACCTAGGTGCATGTTTCAGTCCGTACAATGCTTTCTTTAATTTACACACTAAATGTTCCCGACCACTTTTCACAAACCTCTCTGGTTGAGTAAGGTAAACCTCCTCCTTTAACTCACCATTCAGAAAAGCAGATTTTACATCTGATTGGTGAAGCTTCCGATGGTACTTTGTAGCTAATGCAATTAACAATCTTATAGTATTTAATTTAGCTATTGGTGCAAATATTTTTGCATAATCAATGCCCTCCTTCTTTGAATACCCTTTTGCCACCAATCTGGCTTTATATTTATCGATACTACCATCTGCTTTGAATTTAGGTTTGTATATCCATTTGCATCCTATGGGATTTTTATCTTTAGGCAATTCAGTCAATTCCCAAGTTTTTTTTTTCATTATAGAATCATATTCTTCCTCCATTGCTTTTCTCCACTCTTCATGTTCATTAGCTTCATCAAAACTCATGGGTTCTATGACATTTGAAATATTACTCATCAAGGCATAATCTTTATACTTTTCAAGTGGACGAACCTGTCGTGAATACCTTCTCAATTGGCTGGTGACTTCTTCTCTGTTTTATGGAGATCCTTCTTCACTGCTGGATGTATCCATGTCACTGGTTGCCTCTTCCTGCTGGTGCTTCTCTTCTTTGACCTCTTCATCTTCAAGAAATACATGCCATCCTTCATGAATGTTGTCTTCATTATTTCCTTCTGCCTACTCATGGAAAATTACATCTCTACTTGAAAACACTTTGTGAGTAGATGGATCAAACAATTTATATGCCTTAAATTCTGAACAATACCCTATAAAAATACATTTGATAGCCTTAGCATCAAGCTTCTTGATGTTCTCTTTTGGAATATGTGCAAAATATTTACACCCAAATATCATCAAATTATTAGTTGTTGGTTTAGAATCATACAAGGCTTCAAAAGGAGTTTTATGATCAAGACACCTTGTTCAACTTCTATTGTTTAAATAAACAACAGTGCTAATGGCCTCAACCCAAAAAAAATTTGAGAGATTCTTACCTTTCATCATACTTTGTGCACACTCCACCAGAGTTTTGTTTTTTCTTTCTGCAACTTCGTTCTGCTGTGGAGTGCGGGGTATTGTAAATTGTTGTATTATTCCATGATCTTTGCAATACTTGATGAATTTCCCTAGTCTATACTCCCCCCCTTGATTTGAGTGAAGGATTTTAATGGTCTTTCCTGTTTGCTTCTCCACCATGTTTTTAAATTCCTTGAAGTATTCAAAAACATCACTCTTTTTTCTAAGGAAATAAACCCATGTGTATCTTGTGCAATCATCAATAAATAACAAAAAATAATAAGAACCACCTAAGGACCTTGTCTGCATTGATCCACAAACATCATTATGTATAATTTCTAATACATCTTTCTTTATCCTATCAGAATTAGAGGGGAAACCATTTCTTTGCATCTTTCCTAATGCACAACCTTCACAAGCACCAACTCAATCTTCAACATAGGGAGTCCTTCAACCATACTTTGTTTTTGTAATAACAACAAATCATGATAATTAATGTGACCAAACCTTTGGTTTCAAAGAGTTTCTCTAGGCATAGTTGCAGAAGTCAATGCTTGATGATTCTTGTTGGTGACATCAAGTTTGTACAAACCTCCAATTCTGACTTCTTAGGCAACAGTTCTGTAATTATCCTGCAAGTCCTTCACTATATAGTGTGTCTAGAAGAATTTGACCTTAAAATTTTGATCTATAATTATGGACAGGGAAATCAAGTTTTTCTTTATCCCAGGGACATACACAACATTGTGAATGTGTCTGACACTACCATTCAAAAGTGTTATTGGAATATCTCCATATACCTTGATATGATAAGAACAATCATCTCCAAGATAAATATGGTCACCATTATGTGTTTCTTTAAAGTTTATATACCAATTATTGTTACCTGTCATGTGAATTGAAGCTGTAGAATCCACAAACCATGCATCAACATCATCAGTTTTAGTAGACAACGCAACATTATACACAAATAGTCTAAGATCTTTTGAATCAAAATTTGGGTTTTCTTCTGCAAAGTGTCCTGAATGTTTTCTATTTTTATGCCTAGCCTCATCATTTTTCTTCTTATAACATTCTCTGGCAAGATGCCCAGTCCTACCATAATAGAAACACTTAGGTTCATTTCTATTAGATGGCATACCTTGATTTGGCTTTGGAAATGAATTCCTCTGAAATAAACTTCCTCCTCTGCCTCCTTCTCCTAGTTTCCCTTTAGGGAATCTCTTCTTTGTCCATAGTGCTAAGCTTGAATTCTAAGGCTTCAAATTCGGCTTCAATTTATGCGCATCTCTTCTTCTTGTAGCAATATACCTGTCAATTCCTCAAAGGTAGGAGCTTTCTCTCTCACTGCAAGGCCTATTATAAACATTTGATAGTCCTTTAGCATTCCATTTAGGGCAATTGTGACAAGATCAGTGTTTGACACTTTTTCTCCTATATCTCCCAATTTATCTTCCATGTCTTTAATTCACCCACGAAAGGTACTAACATACTCATTTATATCTATTTTAATACTTAGCAATTTACTCTTCAAAAAAAGAATACGATTTGTATTATTAGTCTCATACAAATCTTTAAGTGTTTTCCAGGTTTCTTTAGAAATCTTAGCATCTCTAATGTGAGGAATTATATTATATTTCACATATATTCATAATAATACCTTGGTTTTGTTCTCCCTCTTATCCCAATCTTGGATTGTTGTCACTGTCGTACCTGCAGACGCATCGGGTCATGGTTCATATCCTTTCACGATCATCCATACACCATAACCTTCCATCAAGGTCTGCATTTTGAATTTCCAATTGATGAAATATGAGCCATCCAATTTATTGGCTTCATTGAGGTAGGTCTCTGCAAGAGGATTAATCATCTTGACCAAACAAATCCCAATTTCCAATAGTACCTTGCTTCTTTCTCCACACTTTACGAGCACCAGCAGTAGCACCACAAATCCCTTGTCAAAATTGTCATGATTGACAGATCCACAACTCCTACAATGACCAGGCCGAGACTCCATGCTCCATTCAAATTAAATCTAGAGAGAGGCTACTCAATAGCTTCAAAAAAACAAATGAACCTTAACCAATCTTTAAATTCCACACAAATGGATCTGCGCAATCTTTCCACAGACACAATGTGTAGGAGAAATATTTCTTAAGTTAATCAGGATATGCACACTTTTCCTTAATAGAAGTTGCGTAGACTTCTAAATATGCGTAATGTACAGTTGACCAAGGGTGCACAGCTTCGCTCTCGACTCTTCTTCATGTGACGGGTCCCCAACTTATCTCTTCTACAAACCCTTCATAGAATGCACACAATCCAACCCACCAAACTGATCTGCCCTGTCTTCAATGCTCTCAACCTTTCTCCTTAACGCAAAAATATGTTCCCTAGATCTTAGCTCAGCTCTGATCCGATCCAACTACCCTCAACATAACTCAACAACATCTCCTGGATTAATTTCTCACACTCACAAACATATTTTCCAAGGATGACTCACAACCTCACGAATCCCTATCACAAACCTAAGATGAGCCTTATGCTTGGATACCAACTTGAAAATAGGAAGAATGGAAAGGAATTGGTTGCTCTCAAGCGAGGCAACACCTGGAGGCCATCAGAGCAAAGCCACACCACATTTTATTAAATCAATTGAGGAGTACACTATATAGAATGATATTTGGTTTAGAGGGTTGGAACATTATTCGGTTTAGAGGAGCACATTAAATCACAACTAATCTCTATTATTTATAAGTCAGTGTTGAATTCTCTCAATGATAGAATAAATGTTCACACATCAATCTCTAACTTTCCTCACGCAGGTAAGCGGTCGCATTAGACACCCTTCTTCAAATTATTACACACAGAATGTGATATGAAATTTGGCAATGCACACAAAGGATCACGACCTCCACTCTGGTAGTCTCCTACAACAAGCTCACATCAGGTTTCTTTTATGTGTAGGTTTCCCCCCTCCTAAACTGGAAACAATGGCTTCCTATTCTTCCATGCAACAACCACAACAATTATTCCTCGTAGGCACACATAAATCTTCACCCAAGTTGACTTCACGCATAGACGAACAAACAAAATCACTTACACATACTCTACTCTCAAAAAAACAAAATAACTTCCCACTTTCACACACACTAATCCTACAGATTTACAAAGGATTAGAATTGCTGAATTTGCACGAGCATAACCCCCTCTCGTGAGAGAGTCAAGGTTGTACCAGCTAAGATACCATGGAATAAAAATGGAGAGTAGACATTTTTTCTTTCACACACCAAAAATATTTTTAATTATCTATTAATTGTGAATTGTACATATATAAATACATCACGCTTTGGTTTAAGATAGGCAAGCTATCTTAACCATAATAACAAAATAGTTGACAGAGTATCTCAACTATACGCCAAACTAGGAGCTAGCTAGTTGGAGAAGATCTCTCACATCCAACTAGATCTACAACAACCTCCTAAATAATATAATGAAATAAATTACGTAGAGACAACCTCTACATTACAATACACATTACAACAATGAGTCATAACTGTATGATATGTTGAATAATCCCACATTGATTAACAAGATAAGTAGGAGTTATTGTTAAAGTCAAAATTTTGTATTGGATTTGGAAGAAATGCAATTATGTTGCTTTTAATTTAATTGTCCCACAACTAAGATTTTATTGTTGTGATTACATACTAACTTGTGTTAGCTTGCCTTTGTACATCATGGTTCAGCTACAGAAGTAATGATGGAGATGTACCATCTGCAAGAGATGTACTATCTCCAAAAGCATCTAGAAGTTTGGGGTGGGCTCCCTTATACCATGAGTAGGGAGCCACTTGGCCCCTCATAACCCACTTTAGCATATTCTCACAAAGGCGACAATAAGCCCTGACACTGCGATGGAAAGGCATGAACATAAGAAAAGTTCCCCCCCAACCCCACCCTAAAATGAAAAGTATTTCTCGATGCTAACCCTAGCCATTTTTGAAGGGCCCAAGCCCTTGGAGCCTCTCAATGATGGATGGGAGTATGTGTAGCTGATTGATGTTGCTCCCTCGATTATCACTTGAGGCCCTAGCCATAATTATCATGACTATCCTATTTTGATGCTAGCATGATTGATTCATAGTAGTGTCTTTGTTCAATCTATCATGCTTTGATTTTTATTGTGATGCTCTATAGATGTTGGACCTCTAGCTAGTGTTGTTATGGATGTGGATCTTTTGGCTTAATCCAACTTGCAATTTTGATACTGTAGTTTGTTTACAATGCTTGTGGATGCCACATTAGTGATCCACTTTTTTGTATTAAGACCTTTCCTATGCTAGTTATTTTAATAATCAAAGGAAGCTTTAATTCAAAAAAAATATTATGGGAACGATCGTCAACATTACACGAAGAAGTAAAAAAAATGTTGAATAGTGAGCTCTGCAACTTTCCCTAGGGTTTCATCTTCCACCTTAGGGTACTCTCTCACTTCATGGCGAGGGTTAGAGAAGGGAGCATCGCTCCCTCCTACAGTTGTGTTTTGGCAGGTTGAATACCTGGGCCTGGCTCCTCTCAAACTCCCCGAACCCCTGATACTTTTAACAATTAGAATAATGGCAAGGGAAAAAAATCGGTACCAAATCTGCACGTGGTGATGGAGGACTCGGCAATCCCCAGATCCACATCTCATACAAACACCACTAGTTTCCTTCCCAAAGCAACTGATAACCCAAAATACAAAATAAGCACTGACAAGATAAGCAGCTATACTTAACACATGCAAGAGCATGCATTCATAGGAAAATTCATGGGAATTTTGCCGACATAAAAAGAACTAACATGGTGGATCAACATAACCCGGAATCCGAAAGGTTAGATATATTTGAAGCTCGGATCCAAAGGCTTCTTCACTGCAATTTGTTCCAACCTGGAAGATCATGACCACATTTTTGAAAACATACCTTAATTATTCAACTCGACGGGGCTTCACATTCAACCATGGACGGGGAGGTTCTCACATGACAAAGAAGACTTCATGGCATCACCGCTCTAGATCTACTTATATTCCTGTTGGCACAGGGGAAAACCCAGGGTTCAATGCTACAACATCGCACTAAAAAAACCCTAAATACCGGCCCTTTCGACAACACCTGTGAAGTAGATGAAGTCTCACCCGAGGTAGAGGAAGGGGTGGTTGCAGGACCTAGATGTCTGCAACCTTATATGGGACACAGATTTGTGGTTGCACTCAGTAGTAAACCTTCATCAATATTTAACCAATATCTACTCCCCAGATAAAATAGAGCATTGCAACATTCACCTAGATCTAATGTATCTAAGCACGTAGCATAAGGAATTAGATAAGATCTAACAGATTCAAGCACTAAGCAAGTTCACAGAGGTCAGATCTAGTATCCAGATTCATCATAAGCACAAAGTATAAATAGATCTATCTATCTATCTATGTCAAGCTCTTAGCATATAACACATAAGTACGCCAACACATCGCACAAAGCAGAGCACACAACATATACGTGGTTCATCCCCACCCTGGGGCTACATCCACCAACTCTTCTTCTTTATTAGCTTCTTCAATCGGATACATGCATAGAGCCACAAAAACCTTACTCCACATAGGACAGGATATCTACGCACCTCGCTAGATCCTCCTTCCTTGCATTACAACACAAAGCCCTTCCCAGTCTGTTACAACCACTTGCACTTAGCTCTGCAAGTCTCTCACTGTATGCACAAAGCATTTACATGCCATACTTGCACTTAGCACAACATCACATAGATGCCTCTTTCTATATCTTTACATTGCCTAGACATCTATTTATATATTACAAAATAGGCCTAAGCATGGGTAAACCCATGGGCCGACATTCACATACCCGTTACATATTCCCAAATCCCAAAAAGGACCCAAAAAGGGGCCGAGATCCCACGATATCTGCTTTGTCTTGCGCTTCGCCTTCGACAGGCTGTCAAAGTCCAAAATGGTCAAACTTGACCAAGGATCTCTCAAAACTTGGTCAAGGGCCAACAAGCCCCCAACACTCACCTATGACTCGTTCCGAGTCACTTTGAAGTAGGAAGTTATGCTTCAAAATCTTTGAGCTTGGCTCAAGCTACTTCGACTTGTTGTTGTGCGACGAACTCTTGTTCAAAAAACTCTTGGATGACTACATTGTTCACAGGTCCTTCCAGGTGCTGTTCAACTGCATTAACAACCTGCTCTAGTTCTGCTCCTCGGCCTTCAACTTCTGTGAACAATTGGCATGCCCTATCTTGTACGGGTTGGAGTATCTGAGTTACTTCCATAACTCTACTATGAATAGCGTGAATCTGCTGCTGGGCGGTGCATTGCTCTTGAGATCTCTTCATTCTTTCCACAACTGACAGGAGCTTCAATTATGCCTATATCATTTTGTCTTGATACTTCACCTCTTGGAGCTGCGACTCCAGTGCTATTAATTCTGGACTCTCAGCGAGTTGCTCATATGTTAGGGCACTACGATCACTCAGCTACTTGTATTCCATAGCAAGGGCCTTTAGTCTCTCAACTGTACTCCTGGCAGTTGCTTCTCTTTGGTCCTTCACATCCTGTGGGGTCTCGGGCACTGCGCGTAGTTCTAAGTCTGCAATGCATTGATGTAGCTGTTGGATCACTTCTTCAAGCTGCTCTACTTGTTGTGTAACTCGATCTTCTGTCACAAAGCAAAGTGTTCTATTGACCGCCTCCTTTACTTCCAGTTGCTCGGTGAGCAACTGTTCTTTTCCTTGTTGCATCTGTGCTTTTTCTTCGTTGAACTTTACTTGGAGGGAAATATTTTCCTATTCTGCAGCTTGACACTGTTCTACAAGTACTCATTGTACTTACGTCAAAGCCTGGGTGGCTTGTTTTGTTTCCTCTTGTGCTCGTCGAAGGCGAGCTTCGACTATATCAGCTAATCGATGGAGTTGGGTTGGCTCGTCTCCCAGGTCTGGTGTTCCCAATGGAAGAGGTGTAGTGGAGACTACATGGCTAGACTATAGTGCTTATTGTACCCCTCGGAGTTCGATTTCAATCCTATCATACATTGCTTCCTGCTTGGCCTCTTTTTTTTCTGCTATTTCCAGGGAAGCATCGTTCAGGGCTGCTATGAGGAAGTCGAAGTCGTCAGAGGTGAGGACAGTCTGCATATTGGTCATAAAGGCTTTCGATTTCTTCTAGGAAGAATGTTTCGGAGGTGAACCCTTCCTCTTCTTCAGGGGATCAACCTCATCTCCTTGCTTTTGTTCGACTTCTTTTTCATATAACTCTTCACCATCACCTCCTTGCTCTGGTGATATGGAAGCAGTCTTCACGAATGTACTGTATAATCCTTAGACCTCTTTGGTATTCTTTGTCCTACTAGGTCCGAGTAATGTTCCCTCGGCCAACCATAGGTTGGAGTGCGCTACTCCAGAGCAACCAATCGTGCTCTGCCACCAGTCGGTAACATTCCCAGTAATCAAATGAGCTACGCCACCTATATTTACTCTTTAAACTGCATGCAACTAAAACATATACATGCAACATTCTTGCGGAATATTTAAAGATAAACAACAATTTTCTTTCTATAACATACGACTTTTATGCTAAAATAACAGTAATTACAGATATGCATCATTTACAGGAAATTACCCATAAGCACACAAGTAATCATAATCACATATATGATAAAATTGTAACATAGGCATGTAAATAACAAAGCAACATATAATTTTATCATACAATTGGTACTTATCTTAGAAAGACTGTCACCAACTACTTACAGACCGTCCACGAACCTCCCAACCATAGATTACACTATTCATCACTCTCAACAGTGAGTCACCCCCGAGCTGGGACTGAACTCCACCCAGGGTAAAGGGTTCCTACCCAGGCTAAGGCTCATGGACAATAGGAAAGACTCTGTCTTAGGTGCTCACTCAACTAACATCCTACAACCTCTCATTCCCCACATGCCTATCCCACCCAAGGAAGTGTGCCCCTTCTCTACTCAACAATCCCTTCGCTGCCCCACTTCCCTTCCAGGGCTTCAGCAGTAGGCCGGACCAGAAGTCTCAGAGCATTGTAGCTGTAGTTTAGCACCTTCAAGAATCAATCCCCAACAGTTCTCTCTCCCAGAGAACTGCTCACGGGCCTGACAACCCACTTCTTCAATCCCGCTCCAAGCTAACCAAGTACACCAACTGCTTACAGATCATCCACGAACCTCCCAGCCATAGACTACATTGTTCATCACTCTCAACAGTGAGTCACCCCCGAGCTAGGACTGAACTCCACCTAGAGTAAAGGGTTCCTACCTAGGCTAAGTCTCATGGACAACAAGAAAGAGTCAGTCTCAGATGCTCACTCAACTAACAACCTGTAGCCTCTCATTCCCCACATGCCTGTCCCACCCAAGGAAGTGTGCCCCTTCTCTACTCAACAGTCCCTTGGCTGCCCCACTTCCCTTCCAGGGCTTTAGCAATAGGCTGGACCAAAAGTCTCAGAGTGTTGTAGCTGCAATTTAGCACATTTGGGAATCAATCCCCAACAATTCTCTTGCTCAGAGAACTACTCAAGAGCCTGAAAACCCGCTTCTTCAATCCCGCTCCAAGCTAACCAGGTACACCAACCAAAAGGTTATGGGAACAGATTCCGGAATGGTGAAAAGGCTGTCTCTAGGATAACATAATGCGTGAGTGAAAATGGTCATGGAATCATTGATTGGATAGTTGAGTGTGTAAAGGAATCACTGTTGACTCTTCGTGAAAAGTGATGGTCCCCCCTGATGGTCGGCCTCCCCCCCAGGATATGAATGCATGTCCCCAACTTGACACTTCTCATATCAAAAGTTTCTTTGGTCCACTTGTCTCCAACTTTAGAACTTAGGATAAAATAATTATCCATACTTTACGTTTTAAGAATATTAATATAATATTCCCTTGACTTTTGGCCCTCCCTTTCCATAACTGGTGAATTTCAGTCCCCCATCTCTTTTATCGTGGTTGGTCTGTACGCAACGATGTATTTTATATTAATCATGAGTCATGTACAAAGTAGGCACATTGGATCTTGACATCTAGGCGTTTCGGCCTAATACCAAAACATAAGCATCCCAGCTTATAATAACCAGCTCACCAGTCTATAACACATATCATATACACGAGGCTCATTGTCCTCCGTATTACGCGCACCTTAGTTACTGGGCACGGTATCTTGCGATGTGCATATTACATCATTTTACTGCGTAGATCATGCGCGCACTATGCCACATGTTGTGCATTACCAAATGAGGTCAAAACAACTCGCCAGCTTAAGTATATTTATATTACATTTTCAATTGGGTTCGGTCGAGGGATATTACAATCCCCTCCGCTTATTTATGCACTATCCTCAGTGCATCATACACCCATATATATCACAGTTTTCAAAAATCTTCAAAAAGATGCAGGTATTCTGTCCGCATTGCATCTTCATGCTCCCAAGTAGCATCCTCAGGACCATACCAGGTCCATTGAACCTTTACAAGCTCTATGGCTCGATTCCGGAGCTGCTTGACTTTCCGGTCTAAAATGCACACCGAATGCACTTGAAAAGCGCCTTCTTGCTCCACCTGAATCACATTCCAATCAATAACATGATTAGCATCAGGTATATATTTCTTTAGCAATGATACATGGAAGACATTATGAACAAACATAGATGCAGGTAATGCAATCATATAAGCAACTAGACCAATCCTCTCCAGGATTTCAAAAGGCCCACAAAATCTAGCTGCGAACTTGGCACAGCTTCCCAACTTCAGGGAACTCATGTTAGCTTTCACTTTCAAGAAAACATTATCACCCACTTTGAATTCTCTGTGGGTTCTATTCTTATCGGCATAACTTTTCTGTCTATCTTGGGCAGCTTTTAAATTCTACTTAATTTTTGTCATCTGGTCCTTCATATCCCTGAGCAACTCTTGCCCAGCTACTATCCTATCAGCTGGATTATCCCAACTCACTGGAGTATTGCACTTTCTGTCGTAAAGTGCTTCAAATGGGTTCATCTTCAATAATGCTTGATACCCATTGTTGTACATGAATTCTACCAAGTGTAGGTAGTCTTCCCATTTTGATGGTTTATCCATCACATACATTCTCAACATATCTTCTATCACTCTATTCACCCTCTCTGTCTATCCATCAGACTTAGGATGGTAAGCTGTACTAAAGTTCAAATTCTTTCTGAATCCTTTCCAGAAATTCGAGGTGAATTTCGGGTCTTTGTTAGACACTTTTGTTTTAGGAATCTCGTGCAATCGTGCCACTTCCTTCATGAAAATATCAACAAATTCTGCTGCCTTGTGCATAGTTTTCAGTGGAATAAAATGGGCATCTTTCGTAAGCTTGTCCACTATCACCATGATCGAATCATGCAGCTTGCCTATTCTAGGCAATCCTGTAATAAAATCCATTGCCACCACTTCCCACTTCCATTCAGGAATGGTTAAAGGTTGCAACAACCCTGCTGGGTGTATATTCTTAGCTTTCACTTTTTGGCATTCCATACATCTAGCGATGTACTCGGCGATCTCTTTCTTCATACCTGGCCAAAAGTAATGGCTCTTGATCGTTGCCATGGTTTTCTAATATCTAGGGTGCCCTCCATAAGGAACATTATGCATTTCATGCAAAATCATACGTTTCAAGTCCTGGACTTTTGGAACAAAAATCTTGTTCTTGCAAAACAATATTCCATCTATCCCCAACTTATATTCATCCACCTTTCAAAGTATCTTACCCTGTTGTAGCATTGATACCAATTCTCTGTACTGCAAATCTGTATTAGCAGCCTCTAAAATCTTTCTTTTAACATCAGTTTGGTACATGCTAATGGTTGTAGCACATAGTTCATGCACCCTCTTGCTGAGTGCGTCAACCACTTTATTTTCTTTCCCCTTGATATGCTTTATATCAAAGTCATATTCACTTAGAAATTCTAACCATCTGCTTTGCCTAGCATTTAGATTTGGCTAGTCAAATAAATATTTCAAACCATTGTGGTCTGTTCTCAGCTCAAACCTTTTCCCCATCAGGTAGTGTCTCCATTTCCTCAGGGCATGCACTATGGCCGTCAACTCCAAATCATGAGTGGCATAGTTTCTTTCATGATCCTTCAACTTACTTGATTCATAACATATGGCAAACCCATTTTGACCGAGGACTCCACCAAGTCCTTCATTACATGCATCAATGCATACGATGACGTCTTCTTTTGGGTCTGTGATCCTTAATATTGGAGCACTTGTCAATAATTGTTTCAAGTGTTGGAAACTTCTCTCACAATCCAGTGTCCACTGAAACTTCATTCCCTTTCCTTGCAAGGAAGTGATTGGATGTGTAATCTTTGAGAATCCTTCAATAAATATTTTGTAGTAACTTGCAAGACCCATGAATGATCTCACCTCTGTCACATTCTTTGGTGATGACCATTCTCTAATGGCCTCTATCTTCTCAGGATCTATTGCTATCCCATATTTTGAAATTATATGCCCCAAATAATGAATCTGTTTCTGATAAAATGAGCACTTGCTCAATTTAGCATATAACTGATGTTCCCTTAATACTTGCAACACCATCCTCAAATGATGTTCATGCTCTTCCTTTGACTTGGAATATATAAGAATGTCATCCAAAAAGACAATGACAAACTTGTCCAAATACTCTCGGAAAACTCCATTCATTAAGCACATGAAAACAAATGGTGCATTTGACAACCCAAATGGTACCACTGTGAACTCATAATGACCATACCTTGTCCTAAAGGCGGTCTTGCTAATATCTTCTTCTTTAATTCTTACCTGATGGTATCCTGATCTGAGATCTATCTTTGAAAATATCTTTGCATCCTTCAATTGATCAAAGAGGTCATCAATCCTTGGTAGAGGATACTTGTTCTTAACAGTCACTTTATTCAACTGTCTGAAATTAATGCACAACCTTAGCGTTCCATCTTTCTTTCTCACAAACAAGACTGGGGCACCCCAAGGTGACATGCTTGGGCGTATATACCCCTTCTTCAGAATTTCTTCAAGCTGCATTTGCAACTCCTTCAATTCTGGTGTACTCATTCTGTAAGGAGTCTTTGATACTGGCACTGCTCCAGGCATCAAATTTATAGAGAAATCAATGTCTCTCCTTGGGGGTAGTCTAGGTACCTCCTTGAACACATCTTCAAAATCTTCTAGGACTGCATAATCCTCCAAATTTGGCACCTTATCTTTAGGTGTCTCTTCCAAATGAGCTGCAATTATTTTACATCCTGTTCTGTAACACTTCTTTAGCTGCAATGCTGAAATTTCTCTAATGGTTACTGCCCTGGGAATTCCCTGTACCTTCCTTAGTTTCCCTTCTTCATCCAGGCAAGTAAAAGATTTGTTGTGACAATCTAAAAGAGTGTGATTTTGGTCCAACCAATCCATCCCAATTAGACAGTCATAGGAACCTAAAGGCAAGATGTTTAAATCCGCCTTGGTATTTAGTCCATTCATGTCTATGAGGCATGACTTAACCATCTCATTAACTTTTCTTCTGGCTCCTGTAGCCAGTTGCACCAACTAGGATTTCCGATGCTTTCTTCTTGGTAGTTGCAAACTTTCCACCATCTTAGGGTCTATATAACTATGACTAGCTCCTTAATCAATTAAAATAGCAAGAGTTTGGTTGTTGATCATACCTTCCACTTCAATCATGTGGGACTGATACTCTGCTTGCTTGTTGTCCAGGGCTGCATAAATCCTTGGCACATATCTGCCCATGTCCTCTATTGTTTATGCTTGCTGTACATTGTGAACAACCCTACTTCTTTCACCTCTATGAGGACAATCTCTGAACCTATGATCTCCTTTACAACCCCAACATTGCATAGGTGGTTGTCTTGGCCCTTGACTCCCTGTGTCAATCACTCTGGATTCTTTATGCATTTTTTTCCATTGTGGATTATTTCTGAAGAATGGTGGCGTAGCTCCCTTCTTCCTTTGATCCACCTTGAATTTCTTATTGTCTTCCTAAGCCTTTTGGAAAGTTAGCCTTGCTTTCAGCTGATCATATAGGCATTTAGCTCTCCTTATGGTCTCTTCTAATGTCTTGGGATCATCATATTGTATTTTTTCACTGATCAACGATGGAAATTAAATACCTTTGAATCTTGACTGTCTCATCCTTAATGAAAGAGACATACTTCAACAATTCTAGAAACCTTCTCTCATATTCATCTATGGTCGTACTTTCGAGCTTAAGTTCAAAGAAATATTTCATTTTCTTGTCATAGTAACTTTTAGTTAAGTACTTCTTCTCAAAATACTTCTTGAATTACTTCCAAGTAACACTTTTCTCTACAATGTGCCACACCTGCACAAGTTGATCCCACCACATGGAGGCCTTTCCTTTGAGTTGATAGATAATGATTCTACCTTCTGCATGAGAAGAATAATTATGCAATTGAAAATATTTCCTCATGCCTAGAAACCATGTTTCTGCATCTTCATCCTTCTTGTTCTCACCATCAAATGTAGGAGGTTTGATTTTGTTCATTTCTCCTCGCAGCTCATCCACCCCAGATCTCTTATACCTTCTGACAGGGGATAGACTTGAGTTGTTTTCTGCTCTCTTATTGGAATGCCTTTGGGAACAATGGTGATGTCTATTATCACTTTTTACTTTTCCTTTCTCCTCTGAAGATTTGTGACTCTCAAATTTACTTGAGTCACTCTCCTTAACTAATTTCTTTTCTATTCTATTCAAACCCTCCAATAGCTTCATGTTGAAGTCATCCTATTTCTCTTTGGCTTTCATAAGCCTTTCATTATCAACTTTATGTCTTTGAACATCCTTCTGCAAATTCTTAATGGTCTCAGCCATATTCATATCTTCTTTCCTTCTTTTCCATGTCCATTGGAGTTCGTTCCTTCCATGCCCAAATGGACATCCACCCCTCTGCTCCCCTCTTACTGACTGTAATTCCCCTATGCTTCTTCCATTCTTATGGACTCTGTGCTGGTCTGATTTGATTGAGTTGTTGTTAATTCTGCAAAATGTGTAGCCATTGTCGAGCTGCAGATATACCATGTAAATCAACATTTAATTATCAACCCGAGAAGGTAGACTTAGAGGAACCAGCACAGGAAATGCAGGGCTGAAGAGGGGGTTTAAAGAATGCCAAACTAATCTCTGAACTGCTAAAAGAAACTCACTGGAAGGAGCTACTATACCCTACTTTGCTCTGTACTACTCTGTACTAACCGGTACTGTTCTGTATATGCATGTAAGAGATAAACCCTCTACTGTAATCAAAAGAAACTTCTCTATCTCATGAGATATCCAGGCTAGCTCCTGAATGTTAAGCAGTCTGAACATGAAAACTGAAAAATGAAATCGATGGTTGAAAAGATAACATTAAACTTAAATCTTGGAATGCTAACCCTCTATTGCAATCAAATGGAATGTTATTTCTGTTCTATGAAATCAATGAGAAAACGACTGAAAGATAATGTCTATTGTAAATGCAATCTACACAGCTCTGTTTCCATCGAAGGGGGCCCTGCCTTCTCTGTCAATAGGCCGTTCTTTCAATCAACGCATACTAAAAATGAATAACCTACAGCAAAAGCAAAATGGAAATAACAGGAATCGTATCACTGAAACTCTGAATTACTTTATTGAAAAGAACAACTACAAGTGCGTGGGCATTCGACCTCCGTTCTATTCCTCTATCTCCTCTATGCTCTATCCATCGTCTTCTCGAGCATAGCATCTTTACACAACGTTTCAGATCTCTGGAAATGCGTGGCTTTGCGCCACCAAACAAGGAGTTACAAAAATGGGTTTTAGAGTACCACATTTTGAGACACGTTTTACACAGTCAATCGACCCGTGTCATGAGATTACAAAATGATTTTTTTCCCTGCATTTACACATGCGCGAATCTACTTGATGCCAGTTGTTGAATGCATCGTTGAGAGCCAGCGATTCAATATACTTGCAATGTTGAATGTGAATGCATTGGGTTCTCAACCAAACGGTTTCCCCTCTGCGTTACTCATGTACGGATTTATGAAGTGGCAGAGGGCGCCAACTATCCTGTCAAGGAAAGGTCCAGCTGTAGAGATTCCTCCTCAAATTGTAGAGTACTATCTTTAGCTTGTTCAGAGTCAAACTTATCTTGGCTGGCATTTTGCATATTTCCCAATAACCCCAGAAACTGAAATAAATGATGACCTTAACAATTTGCATTATAAGGTACACATCTTAAATAATAGTGCCAAGATATTTCTACCTGGAAAACTGAGAAGAAAGCATTCCCTTGGACCAAATGAAACATGAACATACCCCGGTCCTCCACTGGCACTACCAGGGATAACAATAACCCCATGTCTTTTTGCAAACAACTTCAACATCATCATAAGCACCAGTTGGTAACTTTGCTCTAGAGATAAATTATTCCTTGTCTGCCCTTTACAGCATTTGCACCAAGAGGTGACAGTGCATCCACATTATATCTTTGTTTTTAAACCCTTTCCTTCACCCATTCAGGGCCAAGCTTCAGTGAATGCAGAGCAAGCTTTTGTCCAATGATTGAAGCACATATTGGGATATTATCTTGTGTTTTGAGCGGTTGTGCTCTAAGGCCCATATATGTGTAACAGAATATGAATAGCACAGAAAGAATGCCAAAAAGACTTCAGGAGAGTAAACGATATCTTCAAGAACCAGCAAGAAAATGTTATAAATCCGGAGCCCAACATCCCCCCATGCCCAGCCTTTTGCATGTCCTCATGCAAACGAATTCACCTCTTTAACACTGACACGGTAATAGAATGTTAACAGTCCCAAGAACTGTCCATCTTGATTAGTAGGAACTGCTGAGAAGAACCCCTGCACTCTGAGCATATGCTGTCAACTTATCCAATTTCCCTTATCAAACCTTCCAAACCTTCTAAAAGATGGGTAAATTTAGCAGCTTCGTTGATATCTTCACTGGGTGCGAGCTAGTACCTGGTACTGGTAAGCTCTGTTTAGTATCAACATTATGTTAAAGAGACAAATATACCAGGAATGGCGCTCAACATTTAAACTCTTGATGGCCACGTCCAGAACCTAGGAAAACAAATAGCTTAACCAATGCACAAATCCTTCATCATTATCTGCCATTCCATTGTTACAATGAGTGATACCATTAATAAGATTTGGAAAACCTCTGTTTAGTAGCTTGTACACACGGCTGGGAGTGACTGATGTCTGAAGGTAGTCATGATAGCAAAATGGATGCATTTTCTTGTAATAGTGTTGCAATGATATCAAGAAGAGTGCCATAGCATATGAGTGAGGTTTTGCAAGAATCCATAAGAAGAAGACTTTATAAGTATGAAAAACCTTAGCAACCCAATCATGAAAGAAGCCAAGAATCTGCAATAAAATGTATCAAATCTAGAGATGAAGATTGTATGAGTCATCATATGGTTCGAGTGAGATGAGATGAGACTCCGTCTGAGTGAGCTAGAACATTCTGAATTATGGAGAGTCCTCATCGTATATGTCCACCTGAAATCAAAGAATGCTGCCTTTCTAATACAATAAGTCATGAACCTTCTAAAAATTGTATTTAATCATTAAAATAAAAGGAAATTAAGAGATGACCATACGTTACTAGACTTGCTGGGTATTTAGTTGTATGAGTGAAAATATAAATGCGTTTATAAGTTGAGAGAGCGAAATAAGGGGTGTAGAAGTGAATGTAGAGGGTTCAAAAAGTGTTATATCGGCGAGCCAACATGTCTCATATTCCTTTAGGAGCTTACATGCTACACATGCAAATTAGAAGTAATGACCCCTGGTAGGAACAAGAAAAACAGGAACGCTATGAAATGCACTGCAACTTGCAAGCAATGGAAATCTATATAAAAAATAACTTGATGTTTCTTGTCTGACTTCTAACTGTGCCAAGACGTTGGCTGCTTTTTTTCTAAGTGATCCACCCCAATGCGTTTGAGTTGCCAGATCCACAAGAGGAATGCTTGCTTTGGATGCATATGCTTCTACAATTTCCTTAATATTGAATAACTTCTCTAAAAGTCTCACTGCCTCTTCTTTGGACTCTGTTGTTCCCCGAGAAAGAATTTCAATCACAGGGTCAATAGCCTTCTCTGGATGTAGTACAGTAGTTCCCTTGCTCAGAATGTCATCGTCACTTACCAACGTTGCAAGTGCATGAACTGCTGGACCAGCAGTGTTACCCTCACGTTCTTGCAAAAGGTTCACTAGTGCAGATAAAGCATTGGCCTTTACAAGACAAAATGTAGTCTTAACATCACAAGGTCCTCTGTGCACTCTACATACTGGAGGCTTTGCAGACATGAAACAAAAACACCCATTGACTACAGGTGCCACACTAAGGTAGGGACTACTCGAAGATAGACTACCAATAG
>JASDQU011314831.1:7224-24541 GCA_032191745.1 Picea mariana | reverse complement strand
TATTGTTCATCGATCATTGGATATATTTGAATGGTTTAAGTATAAGTTTAAAAAGGTTTTAAATTGTACTTGATACTGATTCACCCCCCTCTCAGTATCAACAACAAGAAGTTATCTTTTCCCTGTAAAACCTGAAGTTGACGAATGTTGCACAGGGGAGGCAATCAAAGTATTGCCTCAACCTTCACAGGATCCACCATTATCCCATTCTCAGAGAGTAAGAATCCTAAGTGACGTCCAAACATAACACATAAGATGCACTTGTGAGGGTTTAAATGGATGTGATAATAATGTCACATCTCAAATACTAGTCGAAGGTGAGAGGAATGATCTACTCTCTTGCAAGAGCGAGTAGCGAGATCATCAAGGTAAGCTTCGACAATATGTTTGAGATCATGAAAATAAAAGGTCATGGCATGTTGAAAGGTTGCTTTGACGTTTTTAAGGCCAAAAGACATTTTCCGGTATGCAAAACTATCCCAAGGACAAATAAATTTTTTCTTATGTTGATCCTTGGGTTTGATCTGAATTTGATTGGATCCTGAAAATCCGTCCATAAAATAAAAAACCTCGCTTCCCACACATTCATCGAGAATCTGATCAATGAAAGGTGTTAGGAAGTTTTCTTTAGGACATGCCTTGTTCAGGTCTCAAAAATACATACACACACATATGGTTCCTTGCTTCTTATTCACAAGAACGGGATTGGACACCCATTCGGTCAAAGGAACAAAGTATATGAAACCAGTGGTCAGTATCTTCTATACCTTTTCCTTAATAGCAGGGGTCTTTCTAGGATTAATAGTTCTAAGGCATTTTCGACCAGGTCAAGCATCTGGATAAGTCTTGATTTCATGTTTGACAATGTGAGGGTCGATTCCTGGCATCTCTTCATACGACCAAGCAAATACATCATGAAATTCCTTGAAGAGATCAATGTAGATCTTAATTTCTTTAGGCGAAAAATCTGCACCTATATATACATTTTCAATTTACTAGGAACTCGAGAGATGTCAACCATGACGATAGGATAAATATTCTTCATGTTTCCTTCGACATAAATGTTGTGCATATCTAGTGGAACTACAGCGTGACTGGCCATCTCACTCAAGGTAGATCTAAAATCATCCTTTTCAATCCTAACAAGCTCTGGGTGGAAGTAAGAGTGATGATGCATATCATCCTATGGCCTATCAGGACCATTCATGGCCTCGACGATGGCTTCATCCGAAGGTAAAGTATCAATGAGAAAATCACATGAACAAGATGATGAGGTGGCCCATACATGATCGAGAACAGGATCCTCTTCGTTTGTCTGTGAGGAGACATGATCCTAGTCAGCAGTAGAGTCAAGAACAACCTGATACGCTATCTTTGTTGCTCACAGTGGCATTGGAATTCCAATATGTGGTTGTCCTTCACAAGATATGGTCGGGGAAGGTAGGGTCCAAGGATCTTTGAAATACAAAGTATGAAAAGGAATGGACCTCGTGGATGAAGAATACCTACAGGACATGGCATAAATGTGATGAATTGTTTCCATGAAATCAAAAGTACCCATAACAGAGGAATACATTTCGACACCAATATCCTCAGTTGCTCACTGATAGTTATCGATCACTAGGATCGAAGGTCCAACTGATGCATTGGGACTAGCATGTGCAAAGGATAATTAATTGATTGTCATGATTTTCCCCTCATGAGGAAAACATAAAGTGTGGAAAATGGACGACACGACTACGGTCATGGAAAAGTTCAATTATGCCCTAGCAATAAATTACAGTCAAGGGGTGCATCAACCACCTTGACATCCACCTCCACTGTCTTTCCACCTAACAGAACCAGAAAGGTGGGAAGATTTATTTGTGGACGGAAAGAACGACCATCAAATGCAGTCAACATAGTCAGAGATTGAGAGAGGGTTGGAGAACCAATGGCTTTTCAACAGGTTAGGGACATCACGCATGTCACAGCGCCTTCATCAATAATAGTATGTTTGATGGTATACTTCGAGTAATACACATGGATTTGAAAGGCCACATGGTAAGGCAAGCGAGGTTGAACATCCTTGACGTCAAACATGATAACCTTTGAGCCACATGATTCTAGATATCCTAAAGAAGATAGCAAGGCGTTCATCTGTGAAGGGCACGTCTGGAGCACCTCCAAAGCCGACATCACACAAGGGGTTTGACCTAGATGTTCAACAATCAAATAATTCTGGGTAGCTCTAGCATTAGGGTTGTGGGTAGAGAATTTTAATACTCCTTTTGGAATATGAGGAGGTGGATCTTCTTTTTTGATATCCAAAGGTGTTTCCAGAGGAGAGGGAGACTCTATCCTTAGAATAGTCTGTGAAGAACTATAATCATGAGATTGAGTGGTTATATTAATCTGAGAATTGACCATATTTATGCATAGACAGTCACCTTCATGCGTCGTGGGGTTTTGATTCCCACTTGATGCATTTCCAGCATTAGAGGAGCTCGAGGCCATGTGTTGATTATGTGGAAACAGATTGGTCAGCACAATGGGCGATTGACATAAGAGCCTCGTGGCTTCCTCAAGTTTGGGGCATAAATGGGTAAGGTGATCATCTGTACAAATTTTAGAAGGAAACTTCACCTTCCACTTTTCTTTCTTGACCCCACTAGCATTAACATTCAATATATCACTGTTAGTGTTGTACTTGAGTTTATTATTATTATTATTCCCCCCACACTTACAATTGTTACCACGTCCTTTCCTTCTATTCCCTCCTGGTTGCTGGTTACCATTTGGGTTGGTCGATGACTACACATAAGGCACATCCACCGACTGAGTGAGAGTAGAGGACACAAACGAATATGGTCCTGCTACAGACTGGCTTAGAGACAACTACTTTAACTAGTTCGTCACCAAGTCTCCAGACTTAGTATTTGCAGAGCCAATAATGCCATCGTCATGAGGCCCAGGATTTTGTCTCGGGTCATAATTTGACCTTGACGCATCATGAATAATTTTGTATAACATCCCAGACTGAGCATATATGAGAACCAATTGTTGGGATTTGAAAATTGCTTCCTCTTCAGATGTTACCCCAAATATAGAAACATCCTTCTAAATATAAGGTAGTAAAGACTTAAGAAACCATTCCAACAGGAACTCTAGAGGAATGTAGGCTTTGATCAACCACTTTCGTCTATGCCACTCTTGGATATGGTTCAATATGTGGGTGGCTTTTTCCTAGCAGAAGGACGACGAGAGTTCTATGACGACATCATAACGAAATGGTAACTATAAGTGGTTGAGAAATACTAGAACCATCTAATTAAAATTATTGTATGTTCCCCCTGGTAACTCAATGTACCATTTCCTTGCAACCCCCATGAGGGTGCGTTGAAACAGTCTAAAATGAATAGAATCATCATTAAGAGAATTGGACGAGCACCAAAGATGAAAATTAGTAACGTGATCACCTGGATCCTCACCAATCTTACCCTCAAATTTTGGAATGTCTGAAGGAAGCTTGGTGGGGACGGGGGGCCATGATGGATCATGATGCAATGGGTCATTCATTAATCTTGAAAATTCTGGAAAATTAAGCATGGCCAGAAAAGGGAGCCAGGGTTGCGTCATCTGAGCCCATGCTCCTGGGAAATATTGTTGTTGAGGGATTGCAGCCCAGCCAGGGTTATGGTATGCACCACGACCATGTTTGGGAGGATAATATCCTCCTCCAAATTGATTCATAAAAGGGGAGGTGGGCACCATACCTGTAGTAATGTTATAATGAGGGTTATAAACATTTCCCCCAAATAGAGGAGCTCCGGGCTGGGGTTTTCCTGTATGAAACTGACCACCTCTGGGTGGAGTTCCGGAGGATAGAGGTAGATTTTTCATACCAAACATTTTGTTCAGAATCAGTGTGGAGGGGGAAGATGGAAAGGACAGAATATAGGCATGAGTTTGTCCACTTGGTTGATTACTCCACCCAGGAACATTAATACTAGGATTAGACCCAATAGGAAAAGAGGGTTGGCTTCCAATCATAGGATTCATTTGGGGAATGTGAGCTCCACCAAACGAGAGTGGAATATGTGGAGGAGACATGCCCCGAGGTCCAATACTAGGATTTGTATTAGTCCTTGGAATGGAGGATGAAAATTGTGATGTCGGATTTGGCATACCATAAGAGAAAAGGCTAGAGGTTGAAGGTATGGACTGAGAATTATATCCAGGTGAATGAAAAAGAGACCTAAAAGGGTTCATTACTATCGGTTGAGTAGCAACCACACGCTAGATAGTAGTAATGACTGGAACTTCTGGCACTACAAACATAATGGTTGAAGGTGTCGAAGGATATCCATTAACTATTGAAGGTATGGGAGTCGAAGGAATCCCAACAACTTTATTACTCGAATCAATACTCATACTTGTATGATCACAAGTCTGGTAGGTGGAGGTGTGTGTACCACATTTGATAACTTTGCGCCTTTTAGAAGGAAAAGACTCAAGATGCGGTGGTAACTTCAACAAATGATGAAACCTGTGAGGAAGTGGGTCTAGCTCCACAATGACTCAAGACTCAAGATATAGAAACAAATCCTAAGGCCAACTAACAATCAAAGAGCACACCAAAATAAAAAAAAAGGCCAAATGCGCACAAACAATATAAATTAGTTGAAAAGGGGCCTCCCTCACTAGAGTAGGTATGCCTCACCCAAGATTGGCCTGAGACTCCCTTCAAAATATTGGAGGTATCAGAATCAATTATAAGAGCCCTTGTGGGATTAACAACACAGTCGTTCAGATCCCCCCGGAGAGGTAATCCTCCATAAAGGTTGTGTGTGTTTCAACACTTATCTGACTCAGGGTACCTGCAGAATAACCCCTGCAAGTAACCTATGTGGCTACCTATGTCAAGCAACTAAATCCACCATGATATAACCAATGTGCAGGCGAATAGTTGTAAGTCAGGTCCATCGTATGGGCAAGGTAACAAAGCCCAAAATATTTAAAGCACCACCTCTCACAAAGGTAAAGGTACTAGCAAGACCCCCATATATGAATAGATCCCCAGAAATATCTCTGACGCTAAGAAGGTATTAGAGGTCTATCTCTGCAACCAACTTCGCGTAATCTCGTTCTTAACTCCGGTGTGAGCGAAGCGTCCTCACAACACTAATTACACAATGTAGTTCACCACTCCCTGGTCATACGCATATGTTGAGTTCAATAGACTTGGAGAAGTTTACTCAAAAAATCCTATTCCAAGGCACTATATCCTATTCTTGTTTGTGTACTCTAAAAAATAAAATCATTTCTAATCAATTTTAATTAATTAGCGTTACTTTCAATGGCTTTGTTTACTCAAAATATGTAGTCATGAATTGATGATGTTATGACTCAGCATATAAAAATAAATGAATGCAAATAAAGCACTAAGTACTAATTCTCAAAATATGATAAGCTTTCAAAATGAAACTTTCAATTCAAATCTGCAATTTCAATAAGTTGAAATCTTTCCATATGTATCAAGATAAATACTAACAACCCAAAGATCAAATGCCAAAATGAAAAATGTGTATTTTTGTATTTTCAATATAAATAAATGAAAATGCAAGGACTGAATAGCAACTTGATATATAGATCTCACTGCAAGAAAAAGGAGACAAGCCAAGAAGGATACCAAGAAGCAAGTAGTCAAACCAATATGCAAAGACAACCAATGAAAAAGATGATAAGAAAGAAATAAAAACACCCAAAAATTCAACCAAAAGAGGGTTTCCTATCACTCTATAGGCACTCAACAACTAGGAAAAAGACCCAAGACGACTTAGCAACCATCAAAACTCACCCAACAAACACCAAACTCAATAAACAATCTTAAAAAGTTGATGTACGCGACTATTTAATCAAAAACCATGTGTGTATGTGCCTTATAGAAGGACAACTCGTGTATGTACGTGTCTGTCAAGGGAAAACCACATATATGTATTAAAACACTGCATGGGCAAGGGTTAAGACAAGAAACTCAGATACAAGGTAAAAATAGGTTGTTAAGCAATCATGAGACAAGGAAACTCAGGCTAACAGAGAGCAATAGAAGGAGAAAAATACTCCAAACCATGAAAAATAGAAGATTCAATCCCCAGTATGGTAGCCAATTTTGTTACGAGGAAAATCACTATATGGCATGGGGTAAACCACAACATACAGAATGACTACAGAAATCACCTCTAATCCCAAGTATGCTATATAAATGAATATGCTAACAAGACAAGATAAAGAGCCTACCTCTTCCAGATGTTCGATGAAAACCACCATTGAGCATGTGACCCAAAGCTTTATACTTGTAACTTGTCCTCAGCAACTAAGATACACAAGAATATGGTGATAATATATAGTTTTAGCACATACAATAGCATAATCCATTAACATTAATAACAAATATGCCCATGGAATAACAATTCAAATATTTGCAAGATATCAATTGGATGAGAAAAGAGTATTTCTATTAAAATATGATCAACATAAGTGTATAAGTGACAAAATTTTGTGTTGGCATGTCTCAAAAACGGGATTAATCCCCTTCCAGATGGGCCTCCACCACTTCAATCCTCCACCAAAGGCAAGATCATATAAGAGATACAATGAGGTTCTCTATCAAAGAGGGAAGAGCTTTGGGGTTGAACAATGTTTTCAGACTTTAAAGGACAAAAGGATGCAGACTCAATGTGAAGTGAAAAATTTCTCCAGAGTACCTTTGCTCTCAAAATTTGTATTCTCTCCTCTTCAGCTTGGACATGGCAAAATTTATAGCCTTCAAATGGAACTAAAGGGCCAAGTTGGGACGTTTCCAATATATGGAAGGTCAATGATCATGGATCTCATGACGTGACATGGAAACCCGACACAATTTTTAATTTTGGGCACAAAACCCTCTGTACACGGGATGTAATGGTGCAACATGCATATACGCATGTTGTATAACTGTTAGGGTGCGTATATGTGGAAAAACATGATTTTTTGGCTCTGGGAAGTGTAAAAGGGACTTCAAGTTTGTATGGGGAAATGAAAAAGGACTTTTGAGAAAGTTGCATGGGGTGAGGCAAATCTTGCTATAACAGACTGATCAAAGACACTGAATTAATCAGAGGGACCAAATTGACCAGAATGAATGAGTCGACCGAGTCAAAATACTCCATCAGAAGGTAAAAATTGACTTAGACGATAGATATGACCAACGCAGATACTTTGACTCATCCAAGAACTGACCAGAATCTATCAACCACTAACTACCCATCGATATTGCAAACTACTCAAATGAACAAGCATTAATGCATATCATAAATTTTGAAGCATGCCAACCACCACTCCCCATGCTCGAATTTAATATGTCGCAACCTATTGAACCTATAAATAGGGATGATACTTATGACTTTGTCAATTTCTTTTCACTCCTGAGCGATTGAACGACCAAGATGAAAATCAAGAAATCAATCGCTCAACTACTAGACTTCCAAATTTAGTTTACACATCCGACCAATATGAACTAGCAAACATGTCAAGAACGAGGGGAACCAAACATATATTTGATAAGGAGGTTGTGATCAAACTTAAGCTATGGATGCATAATATCATGCAATCCAAAATGGAAGAAATCCCTTGGGATAATCACTAGAAGAAATTCATAGCTTGGGGCATGGATGCCAACATACAGAAACAAGAAACTCAGCTTCTCAACCACACTCACATTCGACATTACTAAGGAGCCCCACAGATCGTAGACTTTGGGGGCTGGAGGGAGAGACAACCAAATTCATTATCATTTGGTACCATAGAATCTATTAGTGTTTGGAGCAACCAGTTCAAATCACAGCTGGACTGATTCACAAAATCACTAGCTTTCCTCATGAAGGGGACTGAGGTCCAAAGACATTTGACCCCGATTATTGGATACAGAAGCTCACTGGGCCAACGACATCCAGGAACTCAAAGAGACTACTTATTAACCAAGTCAAAGAACAACATGCTAAATGGGCATGCATTATAGTTTCACTTTATTTTACCACTACAAGTCGACCATGTAACATCAAGTTAACAATGCTAGAGGCCATAAGGTGTTTTCAAGAAAATGTTGTTATTTTCAACTAGTCAAAGCATTTGGTATCCATAATCAAGAGCACCTACAAAGAGTGATAAGAATAGGGGAAATCAATTAGATTTCCTTATCTTTTGATATAGCTAGCCATGATCCAAATAATCCTAATCAGTGAGGTCGTGTTCACAAAAAAAGTGTCAACAATGAAAAAATACCAAGTATTTGCACCAAGAATAGTGGGATCATTAGAATCCCTTCCTACTGACATGATGTTTAAGAACTAGGTGTTCAATCTAAAAAATTCCTCCCATAGATGGAGAGTCGAGAAACTAGTCCGTCGAGCACTACATGAACCATGTCATATTCAGTTATGCCTTGACACAACTAAACTATGGTGTGGGGATGAATCAACACCAATCCCAAAGGACCTGTCATACCAACTAACTCAACTAGAGATATCTCGGGAATTGGAAATGAAAACAAACACCAAGTTCCAAATTCCCACGAAAGTACTTGAATAATATCCAATAATAATGATGACCCTTATAGATGCAGAGTTGGAGGAAGAGAAACATGTCGATCTCTACACTGTTCCATTTATGGCTAACTTGGAAAATCTACTCAGTTCACCTATAAAGAAAACCCTGACTAAACAAAAACAAGTAGCAATCGAACCACCTCAATTGGTCGAGCTAGTTCCAAAAAAAATCAACATGGACTGACAGGGAATTTTTTAGGGAAACCATCCGATTGATTTCAAGAATCTAAAGATGAAATAAAACTTCGACAAGCTCACACAAAAAATACTTTAGCAAACAAAACAAAAGGGAAAAACAATGTGACGAGATTCAGTCAAAAAGTTATAGATGTTGAAATCAAGTGTGGGAGCTTCATACAATCAAACAATGGCCCTGATAAAATAAATCCTTGCTAAAGCCATGAAAACAAAGGAATCCCTAGAGAAACACATAGAAACAAGGTAGTAGAAGAAGAAAAGACTAGAGGAACAACAAGAATCAAGTATTGGTCAGACTCGAATTCTTGGCACTAGTAGAACAAAGAGGACTCGGTCAGTCCAACCCTCCAATCCAATTCTAAAAAAACAATGAACAAGGAAACCACCAATCGACCTAACATAAGAGTCACCACCCTTCAATCCTTCTAATATCATATAGGAGACTCAGTCAGGTGAATATTAATAGGTGCATCATAGCAAGGTAAATAAGACCAAGTTTTAGGTCTCCTCTAAAGAGACATGGTTAGACTAGGACGACGAACAACAGGATGAGAAGTTGACCCACATTGATGGGAAGGAGTGGGAGAAAGTGTACGAGCAATGCCAAGGAGACATCCATCAACTAGACCATGGACAAAGTGAACAACCCCTCAAATCTAATATAGACATGTCGAAGTAGCATCATATACCTAAGAAATTAGTGAAACAAATAGAGTTGATACGACTACCATCAACTAAACCAATTGATACTCAATTTCTTGACCAAGTAGAAACTAAGCAAAAACAAACACAAAAAATAAAGAAAGTACAATAGAAGGATCAGGATGCACGTGATAAGCAGAACATTTGAGTATGTAGAAGTTTACTACCATGGCATTTGACTAGGGGTCAATAGACAAGTTGAACACTCCACTAGAACAATCCATAAGAAAACAAATATTTGCAAAAGAACCTAGCTCAATCAAACTAATAGTACCAACCTCATCCATGGTCCACCCAGATCAACCAATTGATAATACACATGAAAGGATTCCCAAGCTGATGCAACATTCATCAAGTTTAAAGAAGAAGAATAAGACACACAAAAAAGAAACCTTATCTTCCACAATGAATTTCACATCTTTTAGGCTCATGGGAACATCTGCATCCCCAATATAAATGATATTTGATTTGATCGTTGCTTTAGACAACCAAATGTTAGAGTTGTACAATGAAGTCCAAAGAATCAACATCAACACATAAATGGGTGATGAAGGATGGAGACCGAATTACAATAAGGAAATATAAGGAGCAAGTTATATGGAAAAAATGTATCGACCTCGCACAAGAAAAAATAAACATGGAGCCATTAGGCGAGGAGGTCAACCGACTCAAATCCATCAAGAAATTGGTCGAACATCTAGTCGGGTCGAATATTCAATTGCAACAAGAAAATCAACAACTACGGGAGGAAAATAGGTAGGTGAAATATGAATATATGCATATGATTGAAGCAAACCGACAACTCATGATTGATCAAAAATCAGTCATATTGTAGTTGAATTATGAAAAATTCAAGGAGACACGACATAGCTTAGATGTGGTAATGGATCAAGATATGACACTCAACACTATGGTAAACAATTGGTCGACATACTTTGCTTCAAATTTCAGCAAGTTAAAGGAATAAAGAAGCATGCTAGATGATTGAACAAAGAATAAAAACATGGAAACCGACTCCATAATGAGAACAAATCTATCCAAAAATATCAACATAGAAAAGGAGGTTGAAATACAACTCACACAACATGAGTGATAGTGGTTTAGAGAGGGAAAGAAAGCATAGATGGAAACTAATAATGATATGGAGCATCTATATCAAGTTATAAAAAAGATACAACATGTTGAAGATAAATTTATTCTTGAAACAACCACGGTGCAGAATGCCTCCATCATAGTAAAACTTGGATATCTCACGCAAATGAAGTCACTTGGGGTCTAGGCACAATACTCAATTGATGAATGGTATACATTTCCACGATGCTTGCAATGATTGGCGCCCCATATCTATCAAACTTCCTTTCTGCACCTTCCACGGAAACTAGCACCACAACCTCGGTCATCACCTGTTTGTCCTCCCTGACCAAGAATTCAGTTCTTAAGTTTGTGCACATATAAATCCAATTTTTCGTCTACAAGCCATCATTCGTCGACTCCAATAATAGAAGTAGAAGTAATAGATGCACCATGAATAGAAAAGGCTTGAGCTAATACTAGAAGAACCAACCACTCAGCTAGAGTAGACAATGGAAAAAACAAATCTTACACAAGCACAACCAACAACATCTACAACAAAAGATCCAAAAATTCAGCAGTAGACATAGCATATCTAGCTAAATAGTTGATCCTAATTTTCTCTTACTTCTTCAAATTTTTTAATCCCAAACTTTGTAAATTTTTGTAATTGTAAAATTCACAATCTCCTTATTTCTCAGGACAATCAAATAATTGAGGTGGGGGGAGATGTTGTAGGGGCTATTAGAGTTTTTTGACTAGACCCGACAATCAACCAATTCGGTTATGCAAGTCAATCAGTTGTTTGGTCAAACATGTAAATCGGTCAATCATTTTATCAGGTTGATAGACCGAGGTAGTTAGGAAGTTGCAACTTCCCTATAGCTAACTATGCAAGTATAAATACATGACTATGTAATAGACAAAGGGAGTTGTTGTTGTGATACAATAAGAAAGTGCATATTCCTCGTTCTCCCACTACTTTTTGTTATTCTCCTTCTCTCTTCAACGTGTGTCTATATAATACTGTATATATTGTTGTGTATTTCTTTGTTCTAGGATACTACTTGTAAGTACTCTCTACAAGTCCCTAGATTAAAACACCATGAACACTCATTTTTGTATCTTTGGTGGTGTTTCAACCCACATATATACACCTACAACATAATATAGTTGACATGACCTACAATCTACTACAAAAGAGTACACCTACAAAATACTACAAAGGACTCCATGTACAAGATATTATAGGAGATGAGATCTATAGGCTACTAGAAAAGACTCCACCAACAAGATACTATATGAGATGAGATCTATAGGATACTATAAAACACTATAAAACACTATACCTATAGGCTACTATGAAAGACACTACTATAGAAATAAAATCTACAAACAACTACATGATAGATATGCTACTATAGGAGACTGCCATACCAAGTATGAAAGATAAAGATGAGTAAAGGAGAAAATATCTACAACATCCATAGAAAATTCAAGCATCTGATACACCTACATAAGACATTCATTACCAATATTACTTCATGCAAAGGATGACCATATTAAAAACAACATGCAAAATCACAAAAATGATCAACCAATATCAAAACAAAGGTATGTCACTTTAGTTTTATTTTTTGCAAATTTGTTTACACAGAAAGGCATCTCACACTAAATCTAACATCCAAATATCCATAACCTTATTTTATCATTACCCTATCACCTGAAATCTTGTCAATGCGGACATTGAAACCTCATCTCGAGAGGGGGGGGCGGGGGGGAGTATCGTTGTGTTAGAATAAACTTAGTGATCATATCGTGATATGGAAATCTAGTATGGTGATAATTTATTCCCACATGATGAATTATCCAAATCACTAGAGGATAACATTCGGACAACAAGCAAGATAATTTGTTCCCTTCTAAGTATAAATGAAGCAACTATCAAGAACCATGTGGAAGACCTTACTAGGGACATCACTATAATTAATACTTTATTTTCCAAGCATGGAAATTTTGATTAAGAGGATTAGCCAAATCATTGTCGACTACTATAAAGTACCTTTGAAACAACAAATTCCTCAAAGTGATGCTATTGATCAAACTTTTGAAGCTTGGAGGATATATATTGAAAAATATAGGAAAGAAAAAGAGCAAGCATCCTCTAATCAAGTGGGGGATACTAGAAATCAGGGGAACTAAAGTGTTTTGTCTTCCCTTTTATTTTGTATAAATAAAATAGATGTTATTAAGAAAGGGTTTTGTGCTTGAGATTGTAAACTATTTTCAATATTAATTGAGAAGTCAAGCTAGCCACTTTTGGAGACTTATTTTGGTCTTTGCTCTTGTCTAGGACTATTCCTTTGATTTCTTATGTTGGAATGGATGTAAGAATGTTTCCTTTTGTTGTAGACCTTTTTCATGCAACTATAATTAATTGTTTTTGTTGATGTTGTTGTTTAATAAGTTGCTAACTTGTGAGTGTGAAATTATAACTAGTTATCTTAATACATGTTAACCTAGTTTTATGACTAGTTATTTCAAATATTTCTATCATTAATATTTAGTAAACTAATTTTTGTTTTAATGGATGAAACAACTGTTAATTTCATATTCACTTTTCTTTCTTAAATCATAGCTAGGTGTTTAGTTTTAGAACTGGATTCTATTTTATATTTAGAATTGCATTTAGGAATTAGATTTTAATAATTCAACGCTAAAACCTATTTTGGCAATTGGGCCAATATACCATAGTATCTTTCTATCTCAAATTAAGAGAAGGCTATTGGGCCTTGATAATGTTTCATCGAAACCTACACAGGAGATCTAGCTAAAGCAAATACAAACAAAGCTTATGAAGAAAAGGACGAGAGATTCAATATGGAAGAATGAGAAAATATATTTACACTTTTCCAATGAGTTGATCAATGAATGATGATTGATACATATGATGATCAATATGATGCAATGAATGAGTGGAATACACTCATATATAGGGAAGAAAATTCCATAATCAAGAAAAAAAATCAAGCAGTTATCTTTCCTTAGGAATGCATGCATGCATAATAGTGATGGTCTAAATAGAAAGTCTAAAATAGAACTAGTCAGTTAACTCTAACTGAACTAGTGTGTCGAAAATATAAATTTCTCCAACAACCCCCCTGAACATCACTATGGAGTAAAAAATGAGTACCGACAACTAGGACATATTAGGTACTCATGTACAATGCAACTAATGAACACTGAATAAAAATGAGGAAAGAGGGAAAACCACATGGGAATAAAACTACCCCTCAAAAGATAATGCATCAAAAGAAGAAAAATAAGTTGCTAGGAAACTGTGTTCTTCACTCCAAGATGATCTCGCAAAGTATGAAACTTCTTCTCACTGAAAATATCCGTGAAGATGTAGAAATATTTATGGATCTCATGAAGTCTTTTGGCAACCTATCTAACATTGTACCTCTTGATCCTGTGGACCCATCGGCACCTGAAAATATTCATTTCTGGTGGAAGTGGAACCAAATCCCAAGTCTAATTCTCTAGGAGTGAGTCATACTCCTCCTGCATGGATGCTTTCCATAATGGATTTCCCACAACCTCATTGTAGGTCCGTGAATCAATAGATTGAACCATATAGAAATGCATGGGCATTGCAAGTTCAGAAGCTGAAAGTACATGAGAAGGCTCCTCATGCTGAGACCGAGTCCTCTTTGAATCCAATGGATTCCCTGCAAGGACACCTACTTCCTGAAGTGTGAATTGTGCCCTCTTGGGCATCTGCTGAAGCTTTGGTGCTGGCTTCTTATTTGGTTGTATTACCTGCTCATTTCCATGTACATAATTTGAGTATATGTAATCATCTCTGATGTCTGGAACTGATAGAAGCACAAGAATATCTGCATGTTGCACTGGAGGTGCATGAAAAGTACTCTCTTTATGTGTAAGTAGAAAAGACAAGTCATTGTCAAAAAACTTAGTGAATTTATACAACCTTGATTTGTGATCCACCTCACCAATTGAAATAATGGAATTGTCATGCATATCAAGTACATCAACTGAATTTGATGTAAATTCAACCTTTTTACCTTTCTAAGTAATCTGATAAACTAAGAGAAGATTCATAGAAATCTTTGGAACATGTAAAACATTCTCAAAACTACCATGAGAGAGTTCCACTTTCCCCTCTCATGCTACTGCCACTGGAGTATCACCCCCCATGAGAATAGGGGGTCTTGAGCATGAACTCAAAGAAGTGAAAACTTCCTCTTTCGTTGCCATATGATGTGATGCACCAGAATCTATAATCCATGAATCGGATGAGGAATTAATTGCAACAAGAGAATGATTATTACCTTTATTAGGAGTAAGATCTTCTTCCTTCTTCTTCTTGACTCCTTCTGGAATGAATTTTCCAAGGTTGTTTTGTTGAAGTACCTGTTCCATAAGATCAATTTTATTCTTCATGCATGTGGATTCTTCATGATTTGGTTTATTGGATTAAGTGCACTTCTTTCCCTTCTTCTTCTTCCTGGAATCTAAAGAGTCTTTGGAACCTAAAGAATCGTTGAAGGCTTCCTTCTTTGGCTCTGGATGTGTTTGACCCTTTCATTTCTGGTTGGATGATCCTTTTCCATCATGCATGGTGAGTGCATGTGCTTTGATATCCTTGATTAGTCGCATCTAAATGAGTTTCACCTGCTCATGTGTGAGAGAATCAATGAATTGATCCATGGTAGGCATCTTCTAATTTGTTCCCATGAGATATCTTCCAGAATGGAAAGTGGAAACATAGACATCATATTTTGGTCTTGGCTTAGCCAAGATCATTAGAATGAGTTGGTCTACTTGTGTAGACTTATCAATACCATAATATGCCACGCTCAATATCAAATATTTAAACTTGGTAAAGAAATCCTGCAAACGATCAAAACTTTTAGGATCTAGGGTATTCAACTCTACCTCAATCATATGACCTCTCATCTTATCATGTGTTCCAAAGAGACTTTCCAAGGTGGTCCAGATCACGTTTGGAGTGTTGCATGTAGAAGCATGAAACCATAAATCATTTGAAATCATTTCAAGAAAAGGTCTTGTGGCCTCATCCTTTCAGTTCACCCATCTGGTCTTCTCAATTGTTGATGTAGGTTATGTTTATGTCTCCATCGTCAAATTGTACAATCCTCTCCTTCTGAGTTGTAATTTAGCCTTCGGATTCCAATTAAAATAATTGTATGGTGTGAGGATTTCCACCAATTTTGACTGTAGG
Organism: Picea mariana; assembly: GCA_032191745.1. Classification (NCBI taxonomy): domain Eukaryota; kingdom Viridiplantae; phylum Streptophyta; class Pinopsida; order Pinales; family Pinaceae; genus Picea; species Picea mariana. Next base: position 8,677 of record JASDQU011314831.1, on the reverse strand, counting down.
ATAGGTGTTGTATCCATCTCCCCCATTGTGTTTAAGAACCCCTAAATTTTGTATCAGTTTCAGGAGAAAATATTTCGGCTTCCTTTCAGAGGAAACAATGAGGAATTTTGTCAAACGAATGAAAACCCACTTCTGAAATGGATCTATTTACCTTCACACCAAACCATTCCATCAGAAAATGAATACTTTGGGAGAAATTGGGATTGGAGTGGCACGAATTTTTCTTAGATCAGAAATCACATCACTTTTCAAGAGGTGATTTTGCAGATCGATTTATGAGAAAACGGTGAGGAATTTCAAGAAAAGGTTGAAAACTCACTTGAATAATGGGTCTATTTACTTTTCACATGGGTCATTTACTCAGAAAGTTAATATTTTAGGAGAAATACCTAGGTCTTTTACACAGATTTTGCTTGCCGAAACTTCGATTTTCCTTATTGTCTAGCTTGCTCCAAGCAGCGTAGCTCTGATACCATGTTAATGTTTCATCAAAACCTACACAGGAGATCTATCTAAATCAAATACAAACAAATCTTATCATGAAAAGGTTGAGATATTCAATATTGAAGAATGAGAAAATATATTCACACTACTCCAATGAGTTGATTAATGAATGATGATTGATACATATGATGATCAATATTATACAATGAATGAGTGGAATACACTCATATATAGGGCAGAACATTCCATAATTAAGAAAATCAATCAAGCAATTATCTTTCCTTAGGAATTCATGCATGCATAATAGTGATGGTCTAAATAGAAAGTATAAAATAGAACTAGTCAGTTAACTCCCACTGAACTAGTGTGTCGAAAATAGAAATTTCTCCAACATGCCTTATCTTTGAGAAAACTCTCATAGTTTGTTGAAAAACATATGTATATGTCAACAACAGGGTCAAGCATATGAGCACCATCAACAAGTTAGGAAAAGTATGAGAAACCTTTGAGCAATAACTGATCATGTGAATAAGTTAGAAAAATCCCATCAATCAAGCAGACATCAATTGAGTAGGTGAATGATTTAGGTATATTTCAAACATCAACTGAGTAGGTGAACATTTAGCCTCCAAGTATCAACCAATAAGGAGTATGTGAACTGGGGAGGCAACCTCCAAAAAACAAATAAATAGGAGAAGTTAAACATCTGAGGTAGCCATCAAAAACCAATCAAGTTTTCCATGGTTGAATTAGTGAGGGAGGGTAGTAGGGTGAATAGTGCTAGATAGCAAGGATGCTTCTCTAATTCTTATATTTAGACCCATTTTTAAATTGAAATCATTTTTTCACAAAAAAGAAAAGTTCAATCAAAAACCCCTTTCAGATGAAAACTCTATTTTGTTGATGAATCTTTGGAATTAGAAAATTCTATTAGATTTTTTGTTGAAAACAAGTGCCATTAAATAATAACATTAGATCAAAAAATTGTGGGCATTAAATTTAAGTTTTG
>JASDQU011314828.1:13430-24588 GCA_032191745.1 Picea mariana | reverse complement strand
ACTGATCTATTCTGCCTCTCAACGACTCCATTTTGCTGTGGAGTTCTTGGAATAGTGTATTCTCGTTTGATCCCATGATTATCACATAACTCTTTGAAGTTCCATGAACTAAAGTCTCCTCCTCTATCAGACCTTATTTCCTTCAATCTTCTTTTCTTGATGGTCCACATAAATCCATATGTACTAACTGGAGAGATTTTTCCATTGAAGGAAATTTTTTAGATTTGAACTGAGTGCAAGTAAGCTTTCCTATCTGGCAAGGTTTACAAACAGAGTCGTATGGCTTTGATATATTTGGAAGATCTTTTACTGCCCCATTTTTTCTGAGCTTGATTATATGATCAAAATTTAGGTGTCCAAGTCTCCTATTCCACAACCAAATTTCATCATAATTTCTTAAGTGGCATTCTTCTTTTTCTTCATTTAACACATAGACATTGTTTTTTGTTCATATCCCTTTTGCAACTAGTTGTCCTGAACTCAAAGACTTTATTTTACAGTCTTTAAAATTAAAAACAACTTCACATCCTTTGTCACAAACTTGACTGACACTTAGTAGATTATGTTTCAGACCATCTACAAATAGCACATCTTGATATTTTCCTTTGCCATTACTCAGGCTTACCATTCCTTTACCTTTTATTTTTCCCGGTGCATCATTTCCAAAAGTTACATTCCCTGATTTGTTTTCACTTAAAGTTAGAAACTTACTTTTGTCTCCAGTCATATGTTTGGAACATCCACTATCAATATACCAGGAATTATTTTGTTTTTGGACTCATAGCACTAGTTCACACTTGTCATCTACTTTCTTCTTCCAAACCCTGACATTTTCAACAGTGGGAATCAAATCTAGCTTGTAATTTGTTAATCGACAATTTGTTGCTTTATGTCCATAATTACGACAGATGTAACATTCTGGTTCACTAAATAGAATATCATAGCAATTGTTATGCTCATAACTATTGTTATGCTTAACTTGCGTCCTTTTCCTAGCCATCATATGATTTATAGTCTGAGGTTGTTTGTTGCTTGGTTGTCTCAATATTTGTTGTGGAAGATGGTTATTCGTTGAATATCTTGATTGTTCATATCTAAATCTTATAGAATAGTTTATAGCTTTGTGACCAAAATTAGAGCAGAAAAAACAATAACCATAGAAAAAACCTTTGTACCTTGAAAAAATCGCTCTTCTTTGAGGAGGTCCATTTCTTTCATGCCGATAATCTCTCTGATCTACAGATTCAGTTCTGGTACTTTTTCTTTCATTCCTTCTCGGTGGCTGATTCTCTTTCTTTGTTTTTACAGAGTGACTATTGTCAATGTTTGAGGATTTGACAAACTTGATGGGTTCTGTAGTACTTGAATGATTACTACTTGATCCTTCTTCATAGCCCAAGCCATATTTCAACTTTGGATTCCTTTGCTAATTTAGAATGAAAGTTAATTCTTCTAAGGCTTTATTACTAGACAGATTTTGGTGATACAATGCCTTAAACTTCTCCATTTCTTTTCTGGTTTTTACTATCTCTTCTTATAAGGCTTCACACTTTGATTTCTTCTCTGATAACTGTTGTTTCAGAATGTCTTCTATTTTCTTTTCCTCTTCTAACTCCACTTTTAGTAGAGCAAAGTCTTCATCAGGTTTTTTATCATTCATTTTAAACTACATCAACAACCGTTTTTGTTTTCTCTTCTTACATCTGAGTCTTTCAATTTCTTCCAAAGCACTGATTAATTCACCTTCCATATCAACCAAAACTTCTTCATCATCCATTTCACCTCCTATGTGTTCATCATCAATATCTCCCATAGCTATAGCATAAAATCATTCACTTTGTCTTCACATGATGACTCACTATCTATGTCTTCTGAGGAATTGTCATTATTTACACACAAACTTTTCTTCTTACTATATTTCTTGAATTTGTACTTCTTTTCATCATCAGAGTTCTGGTACTTTTTCTGATGGGGACACTTAGATGCAAAATGACCTATCTTACCATAGTTAAAACATTTGAAGGGAAGCTTGCCTTGATATTTTCCTGATCCTTTCTTTAACCTTCTCACAATTTTTGCCTCAATATCATCTAAATCTGAATTAGTATTCTTGTCTTCTTTAAAATATGCTTCTCTAGTAATGGATTTATATTTGTTGATTCTCATTTCATATGCAGTTAAAGTTCCTAGGAGTTGATCAATGGACAAAGTTTTAAGATCATTTAGTTCTTCTATTGCATAGACTTTTGGATTAAATTTATCAAGCAAAGATCTTAAGATCTTCTGAACTAAATTTGATTCTTCAAACTTCTCACCAAGACCCTTCATGGCATTCACAAGTTCTTCAACTCTTAAAAAATACTTTCTAACTGTTTCATCTTCATTCGTCTTTAGTTGTTCAAACTTCAACCTAAATGTTTGAAGTTTGGCATCTTTTACTTTCTCATTTCCTTCATAGCTACTAATAAGTTTATCCCACATTTCTTTGGTAGTTTGAAGATGCATCACATTTACAAACTTGGCTTCTTCAAGTCCATTCAAGATAGCATTCATTCCCTTAGCATTAAAGCTAAATTCTAACTTATCATCCTTGGAAGCCAACACAACAGGCTTTGTATATCTAGTCTCTACTACATCCCAAACAACAACACCTAAGGCCATTAGGTATGTTCTCATTCTAACCTTCCAAAAGGAAAAAATTGTTCCATCAAATGGAGGAGGCTCACTGGCTAAAGTCCCTTCATGAATTTTCATGTTTAAGCTTATAGATCTACATTTAAATAAAAGGAACCCGCTCTGATACCAATTGTTGAAATTACTAAGACAACTGAGAGGTGGGGGGTGAATCAGTTGTTACTGTGCTTAAACAGTTTTAAGTCTATTAAACCATTCTTAATCTTTCATCAAGTGACCATCAATAATATACATCATATGAACACCATAAATAATGAGCATCAATCACACATAATATATACACAGAGACAGATTTTCATGAGGAAACCCATAAAGGAAGAAAACCTCTTCTTCTTCGAAATGATAGGTAGTCTTTTAAGTTATGTACATCATCTATGTTTGAGCACCAACTCAAAGTGAGGCTACTACCTCTGTTTTACAAGCTCCAACTTGTTTGAGAGCACCAAATCTCTAGTTTCTCTAGAACCCACTAGAAGGAAGCACCAATTCCTTGAGTATTCCAGCACAAACTGGATGGAAGCACCCACTTCCACTTATACAAGCATCAACTTGCATATAGAAAACTCTGTGTTTTCCCAAGCACCACCCGGACACCCTGTCTTTCTAGCCACAACTAGATGGAAGCTACAACTCCCAATATTCAAGAACCAACTCGAATATCAGAGGACCACAGTCCTCCCTAGCACCACCCTACCTCCCTATTTTTCTAGCCACAACTAGATGGAAGCAATAGCTCCCAATATTCAAGCACCAACTCAAATATCAGAGGACCACAATCCTCCCTAGCACCACCCTACCTCCCTAGTTATGAATAAGTGATTGAAAAACAAACAATATAGGTGTCTCAATTCTTACCCCTTCTTTTCTCTTCTGCAATTCTTCTCTGCTTAAAAAACTATTCTGTAATTCTACTTTGCTTCATGCTATTCTACTATTCTACTCTACTTCATGCTATTTTTCTATTCTTCTCTGCTTCATTCTATTCTGCTATTCTACTCTTTCTTCTATCTGTTCAGCAACTGTTACTCATCTCTGAGTTTTATCTCAAGCTCTGCAACCTATAATTTTACTCTTCTTACAGTTCATCACATTTTTCTAGTTAGAACAACCAACCTTACACAGTCACTTCATATCTCCTTTTACTCACGCATGCCTCATCAGTTACACCTTGAATCTTCTTGGGCAAAAACGCCTTAGCAACTGAATCACCAACCAATCAAGAATCATGAATCAGTTTTGCTAACTGAATCGTAACTGATTAATTAACTGTGAAGTGAAACAATAGCCCTCCGATCATATTCAAATTTTGCTGCACCGTTGGATTAAATTGGCAGGGTTTCGCGTTTATCTCATATGCCCACTAGCTGTGACCGAGCGCTAAACAGAATTTGAATTTYGTAATCTYGCATCTTGGMATTCCWGTGATAAAGGATCTTGACACTTCAAGTCGTGATCACCGAGACTCYGAGATGGAKCTTAGAACTGCWAGCTTCTTCCCCTCACATGACCACCGATGGTGACCACAGGCTGTGCTAAAAGGTGCTTTGTATTTCATGAACCTATAAACTTCATTGAGCCTGATCAACAGTCTAGTTCTCTGATGATCCAACGGTCCTGATCTCATCGCGATCTCACATATCACGATTTCTGTGATGAAGGGTCTTGATGCTCCAAGTCGCAATCACTGATACTCTGAGATGGAGCTTAACATCGCTAGCTTCTTCCTCCATGTTCCRYAGATGTAACCACTGGCTATGACCACAGCCTTATTCAAAAATGCATTTCGCACTTTTGCATCTTGGGTATTCTGTTGTGCTCTGATCTATCACCACATGCCCCTCTTAGATCAACGATCTAGATATTATCATGATTTCACCACTTCACGAGCCTTCTTCATGCCTGATCAATGGTCCACAATCCTAGGTGATTTGACGGTCCAGATCTTTTCATGATATCACATATCACGATTCATGTGATGAAGAGTCTCGATATTCCAAGTTGTGAATGTTGATATGGAACTTAGCAATTAGCTCCTTCCCTTAAGCCTTCGACGATGTGACCTTGATATATGACCACTCGCCAATCAAATGAGCACTTCACTCCTTTGACATTCCAGTCAGCGAAACAATGATCTTTCGCCATGTGCCCTATGGAACCAACGGTCCAGATAATATCGCGATTTCTCCACGTGTCCTTCTTGAATCAACGGTCAAGATCTTATCGTGATGTCACATATCGTGAGTTTGAACCTCTTTCCTTTGGATTTCCCGATCTGCGAAACTCCGAAACAAAACCTTTGTCATGCTTTGACTATTTTTCTCCTTTTGAGCTTACACTGTTGATCTTGCCATTATCTCTATGCTATTGATCGTGTTGATCTTCGCCATCTGATCATGTTGATCTTCGCCATCAATGACAAACACACATACTCTGCCTATGTCTAAAAACATGCCAACAACACACATGACAGAAAACAAAGCATCTACAAGAAGAAAAAGAAAACAAGTGGACCACCTAGAAGGTGAATTCAAGAAAATAAAACCTTCCACCTTTGATGGAGAATCAAACATTGGTGATGAGGCTGAATAATGGTTACTAGATATAAATAAATACTTCCAAATTTATAACTACTCTAGTAATATGAAAGACAGAATGGCCATTTACAACTTAAAAGGAAAAGCTAGTATCTTGTGGAAAAACCTAAAATTAGCTAAGGGATTGAAATAAAAATGAATGGAATGGTCAGAATTCAAAAATTATTTCAAGAAGAAGCACTTATTAGAAAATTATTACGAAAGGAAAACTAAATAATTTTATGAACTGCAACTAGGACAAATGGCCATGGATGATCTGATAAATAAATACCTAGATATTTTGAGGTGTGTACCATACATCAAAGAGGACAAAGTAAAGATACAAAGGTTCTTGATTTTTCTACCATATTCGTACAAGGACATAATTGAATTTGAAAATCTTAAGTCTTTAAATGAAGTGTTTAGAAAGGCTCAAATGTTCTATGATCAGTACAAACATAGATATGAAATCCCAAGGCANAGAAACAAGACATAATGAATCAATATCAGAAAGGCTTCCAACCAGCCCCCTTTTGTAACATGGTGAAAGGTTTCCAAAGGAAGGTTTATTATTCTAATACACCGAATGCTCGAGGGGGAAATAGACTAGTTAATCTAGGAGTCAATAAAGTTGGGGACAATCCCATAGAACTATTGTTACACATTATTTTCATCATCCCTATGGCCGTTAATTATGTAAACCTATCTGTAGTCTTCAGAGGGGTTAGTGGCCTCAGTTCCTAAAGAAAGAAGGGAGAATAACTTTTTCTGAGAAAAGAAGTTGCATTTCCCTTTGTAAAAACCCTATTAAAGATGATTTCCACATGCTACACTATGGATAGGGTGTGAGAATGCCTGATTCTTGTAGGCTACACCATAGCTTGGTTGCGAGAGGTTCACAAGTTGCTCTATAAGTAGGGTTTGAGAATGCTCATACGTGGGAAAAATGAGCATCTTCTCGATGCTTCTAGAAGGAGAAACTTCCATGGTGAGGTGGCATCCGAATGGTTTGGATCTTACTCACTTTCATGATTTGGTGGGATCATCCTAACCTCCTCACCTTATCCTCTTCAGTTTATAAAAGGAGAGGAGCTTTCATGGAGAAAGTTGGATTGGATGAGATTAGATTTATCTTTTGGGGATTAACTTGGATTGGATTGAGCTTTGGAGATTGTTAGCTTGGCTAGATGAGCCATTTTGTCAAGATAGATTGTGAATATTATCAGATCTATGCTCTCAGAATTCTTGGAGTGGAAGTGTGTGGGGAACAAAGGACAATTGGAAGGGACCTTACGACATCAAGGCCATGGTTGTAATCTCTCTTTCACATTTATATGATACAGTACTATGACTCTTTCCTATAAAGCTTTTTCTGTTTTATTGTATGATTCCTTGATCACATACATAGGTTTATATTGAGTTTATGCTATTACTATCACTTTGGTTGGTTTCTTTCTTTTGCAGGATAATCATTATATGAGTGTTTGAATGGAGCTAGGATGGCGATGGAGAGAGGAAGTGGAATTTAAACAGTATGTCACCTATCCCTCTTTAGTTAGTAAATTCAATATCTAAAACTTAAGGAAAGCATCATGTTTTGGTGTGTTTTGTTCTAGATCTAGGTGGATCTAGGGAGATCAGTTAGTGTCCGCACCTACCGATTTATCCCATAACAAAATTGGTGACCATACTAGGGAATAGATTGTTTCCTAGTTAGTCTAGTCTCCCTCGCATTGATTGCTTATTTTCTAGTTTCTGAGTCTGTGGGAGATCCATCTAGACTCTATGGATCTAAAAGTTCACTTATACTCTTTTTTCCTTTTCCAAATTCTCTTGGATTTCAAGCAGTCTCGCACTGTACTAGTCTACAGCCCGTACTAGTTTTGCACCCTACTGTACTAGTTTTGCACCCTACTGTGTAATCCAGTGCGACATGTCCGCACCCTACCTATATCCAGCCTGTGAACTCCACTGATTTTCACACTGCACCCTATAGCTAGGCTGCGAACCCATTTGAAATTTTTGTTTGGAATTAGGCTTTCCTATCTTTTGATGCCCAGCTTTTCATTGATCAACTGGATTGAACTTTTGGATCCTATATTGATCTGTTTACAGTCTTCTTGACATTCTTTGATTTGATTTTAGCCATCTTTTCTTTGTTTGTTTTTGAAGGATTAGTCTCTTGCTTTGAGTGTCTTTCAATTACAAAGCCTGTGTTTTCTTTAGGATTGTTTAGGGAAAGATCATGTTTCTTCTGAATAGTTCTCTTTAAAAGAAAACTTTTAGTTTGGGTTTCTTTGTTTTAAGAAATTTCATTATTTCTTTTAGTGAATTTTTTGAAACAAAAAGATTTAATTTATTTCTTTATATTAGATTGGGGGCATCCTTGCATTTGAAGTAGCGAAATTGCATGATTCTTGGCATCTTTTTGGTCTTAAATTCTGAAAAAGTTTATAGTCTATTGATATTGATATTGATGAGTTTTTTTAAATGTTGGGACATTGTGCATCCGGGAATGATAAATGTTTTCTCCTTATCGTAGCATAGCTCTTATCAAAATGAAAAGATTGCATCTTCATCTCTTTGCATAAATTTCGAGTTGGTCAAAACACCATATTGACCACGCCATTTTCCTTTTGAGTAACAACAACCTTAAAAATAAAGTGCTTATAAGAATTGATTAGACATTTTTATTTTTTATAGTAGCAAACTTACATTAGATTAGTTGTAGGGCTTTGGAATAGGTGTGAAAGATAACTTTCCAAAGCTACAAACAAACATAGTATCTTGTGATAGGGAGAGTTAAATCCACTTACTACATTTTGTCCTGGGAAGCCATTCTCACACAAGGGTCAATCACGAGGTCGCATTAAGACTAGCAGAGTTACTCACCCTGGTTTGTCAGTCTTGGTGTAGAGATTGCACGTATTATGGGGGTCGCTTGAAGGTATACCCACAATGATGAGTGGAATCCTTTCAAGTTGATTTCGGGCTAGATACCCTCCCTTTGCGTGTGGATCAGACTGTCGATTGTTTCCCCAGGAATCATTGTAGTAATTGGTAACCTTAGTGGCCTATCTCTCTAGGTTATTTACACGAGGTGATTGTGGAGGGGCAAGTCTTCATGGTACCTGGAATCGATGTTGGCCAAACTCACTTGGGATCCTTGGAGGGTATACCCACGATTATGTGTGGGAGCTTACACCAAGGCATAAGTCTGTTAAGCAGGTCGTTAACGTAACTTTTCCACCCGCTCCATCTTAGCCCCTTCTTACTTTGTTTCCGTGATGTTGGATTTCATCACCAACTAGTGTGCTCATTGTGAGAAGGTTTTGTTTGCTTGTTTGCTTACTAGATTTTTAATGTGTGTTGTTTGTTTTCCCTAGTGGAATCTAGATTGGATCTTTATTTTTATGGCGTCAGTTCCCGGAATGACCAATGAAAGAACTCCTTTTCCAGGGGAACCTTTTGTTTTTCCTTCTNTGAAGGTATACCCACAATGATGAGTGGAATCCTTTCAATTTGATTTCGGGCTAGATACCCTCCCTTTGCGTGTGGATCAGACTGTCGATTGTTTCCCCAGGAATCATTGTAGTAATTGGTAACCTTAGTGGCCTATCTCTCTAGGTTATTTACACGAGGTGATTGTGGAGGGGCAAGTCTTCACGGTACCTGGAATCGATGTTGGCCAAACTCACTTGGGATCCTTGGAGGGTATACCCACGATTATGTGTGGGAGCTTACACCAAGGCATAAGTCCGTTAAGCAGGTCGTTAACGTAACTTTTCCACCCGCTCCATCTTATCCCCTTCTTACTTTGTTTCCGCGATGTTGGATTTCATCACCAACTAGTGTGCTCATTGTGAGAAGGTTTTGTTTGCTTGTTTGCTTACTATATTTTTAATGTGTGTTGTTTGTTTTCCCTAGTGGAATCTAGATTGGATCTTTATTTTTATGGCGTCAGTTCCCGGAATGACCAATGAAAGAACTCCTTTTCCAGGGGAACCTTTTGTTTTTCCTTCTTACAGAAACATTGGTCCTCCTCATGTCGCTACTTTGAGCCTTCCAGGTCTCACAATTGGATTATCGGTATGGTTGTTTTCCACTCAGGTACTCTTGAATGCAGTTAGTGCTTCAGTCACAAGCACTTCCCCCCAAGAGCATCAACCTCATGTTGATCCTTCACCTTCTTCACCAGTAAGGTCTTCTTCGCCATCCATTTCATCTTCTTCATCGAGTGAAAGTTCTCAAGCTAGTAACTCGATGAATAAAGAGAAGAAGAAAAGGAAAAATAAGAAGAAGAAAAATAAGAAAGGATCCAAACTTCCAACCACTGTCGGACATGTTGGAAAACAACCAGTTACTGTTGATCATACTGGGAGTGTTGATGATGTCAAGATCACCCAAACAACCCATAATCCTAAGTACCCTTACAGGATTTGTAAGGGTAGCCATCTTCTTAAGGATTTCCCTAGACTATCCAAGGTTATAGAAGCATGGTATACACATCCTCACCAAGCCATGTCATTATCCTCTGAACAACATGCTGATGACTTCCCATCGACTAGTCATGATATAGTTGGGAGGAAGCAAAGTAGAGCCAAATTCTCGTGTATGTTATGCAAAGGGTGTCATCTAACTCATATTTTCCCTCATATGGAAGAAGCCTCGAAATTCCTGGAAGACATGACTGTTTCATAGCATCAACTTTCAGTTGTTTATCACAAGCTTTCTCTCAACCCACCTGTAGTTGATGGAATGATCAATCTGGTTCCCCCGTTGGTCAATCCGGTTGATCAAGTGGTCAATTTGGTCACGTCCTTGGTTGAACCAATAGACCAAGTGGTCGATCTAATCCCATCCTCAGTTGATCCCACTCTCCTGTTAGAGAGTGAAACCCAAGAAGTCGATCATTTTCCAAGCGTCGATCCCATTCTCCCCTTGGAGAATGCAACCCAAGTGATCGATCCGATCTCATTATCGGTCGATCCTACTCTCCCACTCAAGAGTAAACTCGATACTGCCCACATTTTTCTTGTTGATACAAACTCTGTCGTGTCGAGGGGTATTCCTCCTTCTCCCGTGAAACCTCCTCCAAGTAATGAGGCCATCCTTTTTAATTGCGGTGTGCTAAATGGACCTCGTCTTCCCTCTCACATTCCTTTCCAGATTACAGTGCAAGTTTGTGGTCGGGACATTCCTCAAACGTTGATAGATGAAGGTGTGTCCGTTAGCATTTTGTCCTCTTTTGCTTGGAAATCTTTGGGTTGTCCTCATCTTGCCCCGGTTATGCTTAATTTGTTAGCTTTTAATAGAAGAACCAGTCAAACTTTAGGGACCCTTCCTCAGTTTCCTATAACTTTGGGAGGAAAAAATGTCTTCATTGACGTCATGGTAGTCCAAGACTCCTTGGATTTTGCTTTACTCCTTGGGAGAGATTATGTCTATGCCATGAAAGCTATTGTGTCTACTCTTTTTCGTGTGATATCTTTCCCTCACAATGGACGAGTTGTGACTGTTGATCAACTTTCATTCATTGACCCTGACTAGATTGCCTCCCTAAATGGTTCTTATATGTAGATGGTATCTCCCCCACCACAGGTCAATTATGTGGTGTTGTCACCCATGGCTTCAACTTCTGATGACTTATATCCAATAGTTGACATGGTGATATCTTCGATAAGGTTGTTAGAGCCTAATCTCTTTACTTCTGTCGCGACCCTCGACATGGTGTCCTTCCATACTATGTTTCTTCCTTCTAGTGAAGACCTCTTGGAAGCCATGACTGAGTTTTGTCCCTTGACATGGTGTCATTCCGAAGCATTGTCCTCTTGGAATCCATGATCAAGAAGAGAGACTCTGAGGATAGTTTTTGCGTCTCTGAGGCAACC
>JASDQU011314826.1:0-22212 GCA_032191745.1 Picea mariana | reverse complement strand
ATAAGGGATCAGGTGGTCTTTGATTGAATCTGCAATGATTCTTTGAGCCTTGATTGAGTCCTTTTGATGCTTTACTTTCTCTACGACATCTTCGGGTTACGACACTTCTACTTTGATGAACCTTGCTAGGTCATTCTCTGCAAGGATCATACCGATCCTATACTTCCAGGCACGAAAGTTGTCTATGCCTTCTAGTTTTTCAACAAGCTTTGTGCTTGTAGACATCTTGTACTTGGGGCTATGAAAAATGACCAAAAATGAAAATGCTTAAAATCAATTTTTGACCTTACCAGGAGGTGCGCTTGGCTGAGGCGAGTAGCCTGGTGTACTTGGATCTGAGAAAATCCAACTTTTGCCTTTTCAAAATTGATCTGCGGATTTCTGGACTGGAGCTTCTCGTTTTCTGGTACCTCTGGGACTCTGGTACTTCTGGTACTCTCGTTTTCTGGTACTTCTGGTACTTTGTGAAACTAGGGTTTCACTTTTCGGGAGATCCGGCCACTGAAAAGGTGTGCTGAAGGTGCCAAAATGATCCTTGGGGGAGGGCGCAACTTTCTAGGTGGTTTTGGAGCTGAAAAGCTTTGCTTTTGAAAAACCCTAATTTGCAGGTACGACAACAGTGACGTTTTTCTCTTGCGAAATATGCTTCCTTCAGGTTGGCTCTGATACCATGCTAATGTTTATGCCATTATTATAGTTCTTTGCATTTCAATAGATAACAACAACATAAGAACAAGATCCCTGAGAAATACACATTCACAAGAGACACAACATTTATCCTGGGAAACCCTCTAGGGGAAGAAAACCCAGTAAAACTTCCTTATTATAGATTGCCAAGACAATGTCAAGAGATAACTCAAACCAATACAGAAAGTCCTCTCCAAAAGATGCGCCACTCGTCTCTCTNCAGTAAAACTTCCTTATTAGAGATAACTCAAACCAATACAGAAAGTCCTCTCCAAAAGATGCGCCACTCGTCTCTCTCTCTCCAACTGGTAAAGCGAAACTTGCCTCTCAGAATGAGCAAGTGAGTTGTGTGTCAAAGTGAGGCGCTGGCCTCTCTATATATACAAGTCTGGCACGTGTGAAGTGTCTTTACTGGCAGGGCCGACTTCTCACTCTGGGTGGGTAAACCCACCTTTATTATATTTTTGGGTCTCAATAATAACTGCCGGGGCCGACTTCTTATTCTGCCTATTACAATTGTCTGTTGACCAATCCGCAAAAGGGGATTTGGTCCTAATACAATAACTGACATGATCAATCCACAATGGGATTGATCCCATGAATAATATATCAATAATAATAAGAATACTCTTTGCAGTTACATTATTTCAACAGTTTTGTACAAAATTGTGGATATGATGTGCATCCTCAATAAGACTTCAGATCCATGTCACATCTAAAGCAATGGATTTAAGCACTAAATTCAAGGAATGAACAATGTAAGGTGTCCAAATATTTGTGGATATTTAGCTTCCACAATCATGCTAGCAGCCTTGCAAACAGGGGCATTATCTGTAATAATTTGCAGACAGGAATCAACACCTACATCTTCAATAACTTTAATGAACAACTCACCCATATATTGCGCATCCTTGTATTTTCCAAGAGCAACCACAACTTTCAAAAAGACCGGTCCATTCAAGGAAGACACCGTGAAGTTTATGAGTGGATGGCGTGCTACATCTGTCCATCCATCAGAAACAATACTAACACCAGATCATGGCCATGCTGATTTAATAGGCTCTAGCATTTTATCCACCTCCTTCTTTTCCTTAACCAACAATGTGGTTCTAAGCTTCTCTGAACCAGGAGACATGTACCTTGTTGGATCCCCTTGCACTAGAGCTCGACACATCTCAATAAACAAAGGAGACCGTGCAACATTAAATGAGATGAAGTTGAGATAGAAAAAAAAACCAATGATAAGATCCATTTCATCTCGCTTCTATTGCTGAAATATCTTGTCCATTGGACCCATTGCGGGCTTGTTTTTTGTTACTGCACTCCCACCCCCAAATGGGTAATTGCTAGATGATTTCCTCGAGAATGGAAGAGGATCGTCATTCTTGGTTCTCCTAGATGTTGCTTCCACGATCCCATTGCCAACATGGGCCTGTCTTTCCAATTCTCTTTGTTTTGATGCATTCACTCCTTGACATGGTTCAAGTCCACAAGGTGTGCCCAACAAATGGCCCTTTACTCGGAAGTAGGTGCTCTTAAATTGATTATTGCAAAAACTATATGTCCAAAGAACATTACCTTCCCCCATTTAACTTGGACCCATGCCCTTGATGTCTTGTTGCATACTTCCACAATGGATACTTTGAATCTTGATCCTGCTATCTTGCTAAAAGATTGTTTTTTCAGCGTTTGAAATTGTTGTTGCAGCCCCACTTCCAGCAGATGGAACACTAGCAGACCTTGATGAAAATGAAGGAGGGACAACATTATTGGGAAAATTCCTCCCTTTTCTTTTCCCTTTTACAGCTTCCCTTGATGATTGAGCCATGACTGTTGTAACAAAGTTCTTGGACTGCTGCTGTAGCAAAATCTTGAAGAATGGTGGACAAATCCACTTGCTTGGCACTTGGAATGCCTTCTCGCACTCCACAAAAACCCTTATCTGCACACCAAATCGACTTAAGCTCCAACATGTGAGAGAAATGACCAAAAAAAGGAGTGAGCTGCCGCTTTTATGGGCCACAAGCCACTCTAATTCGCAGGACATGTGTCCCTTTTTAGGGACACGATTTAAGCACGTGTTTGCATTGTGTCCCATGAACAGGACATGATGCAAACACATCTCCAGCACGTATTTGCCTCGTGTCGTGTCCAACACGAATGACACACGTAACATGGCTCATTTGGACGTGTCTGGTTACATAGCTTATCATTCATTTGGAGATTGTTTGGGTGCATTCTAAGTGCTAATGTTGGATAACCTTAGGGGGAACTCACTCTTTTCTTTCATAGAAATGGAAAATATGGAATTCTGCGTTATTTCATCATTAAAACAGATTTAGAGGTGTAGGACAGCCCTAAGCTAGTCCCTAATTCAACATATTATTGATTGGCACCTAAAACACACATTGCACCATCAATTTATTCTAACCGATTTCATTCCTAGAGCTCAATAGTATAGCTTAAAGTGGTTTATTTCAAGTAGCCTCTTCTAAGTGTCATTTATTGGAATGGTAATCATCTTAATGCAAATCTAAAGTTGTCTTTACTGTTCATCTTTAAATCAGATTTTGCACACATCCACTAGCTCCTAACCTTTCTCTTGAGTGGATAAATTGCGGTTCATGCTATTGACCTTAGATTGTTATCTTAAGGAATTAATCACTTGATTGGAATCCTTGTGCTTTACATTGTTGTCATACATGTTGTGGATTCGTTGAAGTAATTCATAAGTTTGCATGGTCATTAATTCACTAAGAGATTTACTCATAAATCTATCATTTGTAGATAGGGATGCCCACATTGGCCTTTGGATTTGGCCTAAAGTGAAGGGGATATTGCACTGACGTGACAGTGGTGCAATTCTCATCTTGTTACCCCAGGGTAGCACTTGTGGTTGGACTTTCCACTAGGGTGCTAATTTAGGCGGTAACAATAGTCATAGTCCTTTCTTCATGTCCTTGTTGGTAAATTACTTTTTGTTGCATAATTACATGATAGATTTAGGAGCACCAACCAATATCATGCCACTCAAGGTGATGAAACAGTTGGACCTCATGACAACTCAGCCATATAGAAATGTATGCAGCATGGAATCTGATGAAGTTTGTAGTTCGGACAGGTATTTCCACATTAGTCTGTGTCTGACGTGTGGAAATCGACATTAATACCTCTCGAAACTTTGGAAATTCACTTTATTAAAGTAATTATTAAAGTGAATGCCATTTTATAATTAATTGATTTTAATTTAATGAAATGCTAAAGTTATTAGCATTAGTGAATTAAATGAATCCTAACCCTTGATCTAAAGTGAGTTAAGATTTAATCTCAATTGTCAATCACTTTGGAGATTACAGTTATGTTTGATTCGGTCAAAACTCAAGATTATAAAAGCAGTCAAGGTGAGAGAAGACACACAAGCAACAACACAACTCTGTGAGAGATTGTGAGAGCAAAGGACTTTTACTCAGTTCGAAAGAGAGGAGAGCCAAGGGCAGTAGGTGCAGGGTACGACTAGCCACAGAACAACAGCAGGTGACGTTGAGGAAGGCCTCGAGCAGCGCCGTACAGGCCGCGAGCAGTGTTGTACAGGCCACAAGAAGCAAGTACGGGCCGCGGGCAGCAAATACAAGCCGTTGGGCAGTTTGAGTAGCCAGGTTTGGTAGAAAATTTTTCTTTTCTCTGTGGGCATTTTTTCCCAGTAAGGGGGCCCCTTGTAAGCTTGGAAGTTATTTAAATGAAGACCTGATTTTGAAGGGGAAATTCGTTGTGTATGTGTTTGTGAAATTGGTTTCCATTATTGCGGGGAATTTGCTGGGTAGTTTGAGCAGGTTGCTGGGCAGTTCAGGCAACTGGGTTTGGTAGAAAATTTGTCTTTTCTCTGTGTGAAGTTTTTCCTAGTAAGGGAGCCCTTTGTAAGCTTGGAAGTTATTTAAATATAGAGCTGATTTTGAAGGGGAAAATTGTTGTGTATATGTGTTTTTGAAATGGGTTTCCATTTTGTTTCTGCTATTTAATTCTGTTAATTATTCCAGCTAGTATATTTTATTCAGTGAGTTATTAAACTTTTTCGGTAAGGAAATCACTAGAAAATAATTATCTAGGTGTTGGGATTAGAAAATTAACATGGTATCAGAGCTTTCACTTTGAAGAGGAGACCGATTTCAAAAGATTTTTTGTAGATCTATAAATCAATAGGGTTAATTCGACGACGGTTTAATCAGATCTAGAAATGGAAACAACTAGTCTCAGGTTTGAAGACAGTTTGGATGGAGCATCTAATTTCCTGTCCTGGAAGGTGAGGGTAACCTTGCTTTTGAAGGAACATGACCTATGGGAGATTGTAGAGAAGGTTGTTCTTCCACTTTCAGATGCAACTCAGTTGAAGGCTCATGAGAAGGACATCAAAGCCCAGAGACTGATCTTGGGCGCCGTGAAGGATCATTTGATCCCTCACGTGGTAGAGAAGCAATCAACAAGAGAGTTGTTCAAGGCTCTAGTGGATTTGTTCCAGAGTGACAACTCAAATAGGAAGATGATCTTGAGAAACAAGCTCAGATCCATCTAGATGTCAATATCTAACAATGTTACCAGCTACTTCATGAGGATCACCCAAACACGTGATTAATTTGTAGTCATTATGGAGAAAGTGGATGATGTTGAACTTGTAAATGTGGCATTGAATGGTTTTATCAAGCCATGGAAACCATTTGTCAAGGGGATATGCGCTCGAGAGAAACTTCCAATTGGGAGAGGCTTTGGGATGATTGCATCTAGGAAGAGACTTGGGAGGAGTCCAAAGCTAGCAGGCAGGGAGGTAATGATGAGAACCTGGCCCTTGTCAGTCAGACAAGAAAGGGAAAAGGAAAGGGTTCCAACAAGAAGGGTAACAGTGAGGGGGAAACCTCACGGTCAGGGAAGAAGAAGGACTTGAGTAATATCAAGTGCTTCGCATGCCACAAGAGTGGTCATTATGCATCTCAGTTTCCGGAGAAGAAGAAAGGAAGAGGAAAATCACAGCAGGTAGCAGCATCTGCAGAAACTTAGTTGGATGATTTGTTGCGAAGTTAGAGACTGATTTCTCACTAGTTTCATGTCTTTCCACTAGCACAGTCACGAGGAATGCATGGTACTTGAACAATGGTGCATCGCATCACATGATAGAAGTAGGGGATTTATTCAACAGTCTGACGAAGGACTCAGGGATCCATGTGGAGTTGGATGGTGATGCCAAGTATGCAGTGAAGGGTGCATGAATAATCTTGTTCCAACTTGAGTTAGGTACTTCGTTTGAGGCCCAGGATGTGCTATATGTACCATGACTGAGGAAGAACTTGCTCTCAGTCTTAGTTATGGAGGACAAGGGTTTTGTCATTATATTTTAGAGAGGGAAAGTATTTGTATGTCCAAAGGAAGGTAGACTTGACATAATAGTGAGGATTGGGGTTAGAGAGGGAAATTTATACAGGTTGCAAGGAAATCCTATTCAGGCCTTCGTACATGACAGTGACAACCTGTGCGAGTTATGGCATAGGAGGATGGGACAACTACACTACAGGGCGTTGTCAATCCCAAAGGAGATTGTCACTGGTGTCCCAAATTTCAATGTTGAGCAGCAGGGTGTGTGCACTTGGCAAGAATGCTATGGCTGCTTTTCCAAGCAATGAGAGTAGGTCCAAGGGGATCTTGGATCTTATACATTTAGATGTGTATGGACCGATGTCATTAGCATCAATGCAAGGAGCGTCATACTATGTGACATTCATTGATGATTTTTCCAGGAAAACGTAGATCTTCTTTATAAAGACCAAGGATGAGGTCTTTAGTCGGTTCCTGTAGTTCAAGGCCCAGGTGGAGAACCAGACAGGGAAGAAGATCAAGGTCTTGAGGTCAGATAATGGGGGAGAGTACACCTCCAATGAATTCAAGGTTTTTTGCAAGGAGGTAGGGATCAAGAGGGAGTTGATAGTCTCATACAACCCTCAACAGAATGGGCTTGTAGAAAGAAAGAATCGATCCATCATCGATTCTGTAAGTGCTATGATACATGACCAGGATCTGCCTATGTTCCTTTGGGCAGAGGCATGTAACACAACAATGTATGTGTAGAACGTGAGTCCTCATAGGATATTGGTGGACAAGACTTCCGAGGAGGCATTCACATGAGTGAAACCAAAGATAGGACATTTAAGGATCTTTGGTTGTCTGGAACATACAGAACCACGAATTTGATTGCAGAATGAACAAATAAAATAAAATATGAGCATGAATGTTAGAAAATGAATGTTTATTACATTGACGGGTTTCATTTTGTAATAGCCCATGTGGCTTTAATGAAAAGTCACGACTTTTAGTCTTGACTTTTTTATATATTTTTATTTATTAAATTCTAGTTATATTTTCTTTTTATCCTATTATCATCTTTATTTATACATAACATTGTCCTTCCCTTAAAATTTCTTTTATCCTCAAAGCAATGGTAAGAAGGGATGTAGTTGGCGAAAGTTCTATGACTCTCATGCTGCATCTACTTTTAGAAGATTTATCCATTTAATAAGATACTCTTTGATTACTCGAGAACACAATCTCTTTTCTTTGGTGGCAATAATGGCTTCTGGCTCCAAAATGATCCTTCCTTCATCATCCAACATAGGAAGCATTGTCTGTGCCTTTTGGTGTTTCCCTTAGACTCTTTTTAGACAAGATACATGAAAAACGTTGTGGATGCATCTTTTATCTGGTAAATCCAACCCGTAAGCTACATGACTGATTTTTCTGTTAATTTGATATGGTCCATAAAACTTTGGAGCCAACTTATTCTTTCCTTGTTGTTTAAGAGATAACTGTTTATAAGGTTGAAGTCTCACAAATACTCATTCTCCTACTTCGAATTCTCTTTTTGTTCGGTGTTGGTCAGCTTGTTGCTTCATTCGGTTCCTTGCAACTACTAAGTTTTCCTTTAGTAATTGGACAATTTTTTGACTTTCGTCTAAATGATCTTTTACTGATGCAACTTTTGTTTGACTTGTAGCTAACTCCTTTCAAGTCGGGGGTTCATATCCGTCAAAATCTTGGAATGGTGTCATTTTGGCCGATGTGTGATATGTGGAATTACACCACCTTTCAACAAGGTGCAACAATTGAAACCATTTATTTTGCTTGTCGGTGACAAAGCAACAAAGGTAGGTTTCTAAGCATTTATTGACAATTTATATTTGACCATCTGTTTGAGGATGGTAAGTTGAGCTCATATTAACCGGTCTCGATTTGTTTGCAAAACTCTCTCCAGAAATTTCCTTTAAACTTGGCATCTCTATCATTGACAATGACTTTGGGGAACCCATATAACTTGTAAATATTTTTACAGAAGACTTTAGCTATTTTGTTTGCGTAGTCTGTTTTCCTTACTCCAATAAACTGTGCATACATGGTTAGTTTGTCTACTACCACTAATATTTTGTCTTTCGCTTCTGATATGGGTAATCCTTCAATGAAATCCATTGAAATCTCTTCCCATTTTTGGTTAGGAATGTGTAACGAGTGGAGTAAACCAGGGGTTTATACATTTTCACTCTTGTTCCTCTAACAAAGGTCACATTCTGCTACATATTTCCGAATATCTGCATTCATCCCTTTCCAAAAAAATGATTTACGAGCATTAAAGTATGTTTTGAAAAATCCAATGTGACCTGCAGTTGGACAATCATGGGATTCTTGAAGAACCTTGGATTTAAATCTTGAATTGGCATTTAAATAAATTCTTCCTTTATTCCATAAGATGTCATTCTTCCATTCAAACTTGGGGTATTGATTTAAATCATTGATTATGGAACAAGTTTCTGAGTTTTTGTCATACTCGGTTCAAATTTCGTTCAACCATTTAGGGATTGCTATTGATACTACAAAAACTTGTGCTTCTTCATCTTTTCGTAAGAGAGCATCAACCACTATGTTGTCTTTTCCTCTTTTATGTAATATCTCCATATCAAATGTGGCAATTTTCTCTATCCATTTTTGTTGTTCAGTTGTCAATGTTTTTTGTTGTAACAAGTATTGTAGACTATTATGATCTGTATGTATCAAGAACTTGCTTCCCAAAACATATTATCACCATTTTGTTAATGCATGCATGATGGCAAGCATTTCTTTGTTGTATGTGGAATGTAAACATTCCTTTTTGTTTAGTTTCCTACTTTCAAATGCTATTGGGTGGATCTTGCATCAAGACTGCTCCAATCCCAAAACTTGAGGCATCACATTCGATTACGAAGGGTTTCAAAAAATTAGGTGGGGGTTGTGGACATAATTTTCTTTAAATTTTCAAAACACGTTTTTGCTTCCTCATTCCATTGAAAGGAGTTTTTTTTTAGGAGATTTGTTAGGGGAGCAGTTAAATGAGCATAGTTCTTGACGAATCTTCGATAGTATCCAACCAACTCTAGAAATCCTCTTAGCTTAGATATGCTTTTGGCCTAGGCCATTCTGTGATTTCTTTGATTTTCTTTGGATCTACCTTGACTCCATCTTTGGATATAATGTGACCGAGATACTCTACTTCCTCCTTGCCAAATGTAGACTTTGACATTTTTGCATAGAATTGATTTTATTCCAGAAGAGATAACACTTGTCCCAAATGCTTCATATGTTCCTTCCATGTTTTGTTGTACACGAGAATGTCATCAAAGAAGACTAACACATATTTTCTCAGGTATGGATGAAATAGTTCATTCATAGCTGCTTGGAAGGTAGCAGGGGATTTAGTTAGCCCAAAAGGCATCACCTTGAATTCGTAGTGTCCTTCATGTGTCTGGAAGGCGGTCATGGCTACATATTCTAATCTTACTCTAATCTGATAGTACCTTGATCTCAAATCAAGTTTTGAAAAGTATCTGGCTCCATGAAGTTCATTCAATATGTCGTCGATGAAAGGGATGGGAAATTTGTTCTTGATTGTTATCTTGTTTAACCCTCGATAAACTATGCACAATCTGAAAGAACCTTCATTCTTTCGTACTAACATCACTGGAGTTGCATATGGACTTCTGCTTTTTTTGATAACGCCACATTTTAATAGGTCTTGGACTAACCTTTCTATTTTTGTTTTATGATGACAAGGATATCTATATGGTCTAACCTTGACTGGACTTGATACTGGCTTTTAACTTCAATTACATGTTCAATTCTTCTTTGTGGTGGTAATTCCATGGGGAGGTCTTGAAATACCTTCTTGTGTTTCTGAATTAGTTCTTGGATTTCTGGAGTTTTGGAGTTATCTTGTTCTGATTCTTGTATCTCCATTTGATGGCATTGGATGAAATAGTTTGATGAAATGTTTTTGGTGATTGACTAAGTGCCGAAGGTTTGTAACCATTGGACTCCTAAAATCACTTCTACTCCTCCCAGGGGTACGGTATAGAGTTCTTATTCTAAATTGAAATCTTGTATTTGGAGTTTCACCTAATGGCATTTCCTACATTCTCGATTTTTTTGTCATCTGCGACCATTACCTTCATGTCTAGAACCGGATATAAAAATAGTTTGAGTTTCCTTGCAACATTGATGTCGAGAAAATTGTGGGTACTTCCTGTGTCGATTAATACTGTGACATTATCATTTTTGATGTGTCCTTTTAATTTAAGAGTTTGAGATTGGCTAATGCCTGTGATGGCTGCGAGTGATATCCTTGGTGTGTTGTTACCCACTGACGCGTCATTTTGGGGGTTTTCTATTTCTTCACTTACTGACTCTTTTGAGTCCGACTCATCATCTTTTTCTGCTTCACATGTATATATTTTTTTGAGTTATCTTCTATACGACACATGTGTCTTGGGTCCCATTTCTCTCTGCATCGTTTACATTTGCCATCTTTTATTCTTTGGGCATCCAAACTTATTCTTTTATCGTCTCGTAGGATTGGTGGTATATATTTGTCATTTTCTATATTTGTAGTCTGAGGTGTGTTCCTTCTTGAATAAACCTTGTCAAATCTTGATTGGCCATCTAGTTTGTCTACTGCCGTCTTTGCTTTGCATCTTGCTATTTTGAAAATTGTAACCTCATGCAATTTTAACTCAGTCTTGGATATGTGGCTTGAGACCACCTATGTAAGGCTGGAGTAATTGATTATCGGATAGTCCAAACACTCGTGTAGCGAAAAATGTTGGTTGTGGGTAGAATGCAGGCACAGCTAGGGAAAACGACGGTTGTACACGAGATATTGGGGTTACGTCGGGGTATACGAACGATGGGGATTGCGGGTATAGGCCAAGGCAGACGGTGGCTGTATACGGAAGCAGCGAAAATGGAGGTGTACAATGTACAGACTGAGACTGGCAGCAAACAGGTACAAGCTCGCTCTGATACCAATGGAATGTACAGACCCACGAATTTGATTGCAGAATGAATAGATAAATAAAGTATAAAATATAATATGAGTATGAATGTTAGAAAATGATTGTTTATTACATTGACGGGGCTCATTTTACAATAGCCCATGTGACTTTAATGAAAAGTCATGACTTTTAGTCCTGACTTTTTGATATATTTTTATTTATTAAATTCTAGTTATATTTTCTTTTTATCCTATTATCATCTTTATTTATACATAACATTGTCCAGTATACATCCATGTGCCTGTAGAAAAGAGGACGAAGTTGGAGCCTTCAGGATAGAAGGGCATACTTGTGGGATACAGTGAGACTATAGATTTTTGAGGAACTATGAGGGCTGCCCAATAGGTTTGTCTTTGACCTCTTGTTGGGCTCTAAGTTTCATCAACCAAATCTGTCCTTGCTACTGTTTTAGGACAGCAAACGGGTCTGTTCAAATCTGCCAAGAATTCTTCCCTTAACTGATGGATATATGCTCTTTTAAGGTGCCCTTGCAAGTAGTATTAGTAACCCAATGTTAGTACATGCAAACCTCAAAACATATAGCACTCCTCTAGGATCTTAACAAACTCCTAACGCTGATTTAAACACTAAGCATGCATGAAATTTGGACACAAGTAGTTTTGGTCAACATGACTTTGGATAAACCCCCCCGGGGGAAAACCAGTTTGGAGATAGATGTATATAGAAGATATCAAAGAAAAATTTACAATAAGAAAAACATAAACAAGTGAACCTGGTACAATAGCAACGACACTTGGATGCTTTGGAGTCCCTTGAATATGTCCTTGCTAGCCCTTTGAAGTAAGGCTCCCTTTGCCTTGGTGCGCCCTTCTTCTCTTGCTAAGCCTTATCCCTCTTTGCTTTCCTCTTTGCCTTTTCCTTTGTCTTTGCTTGAACCTTTCCCTTTCCCTTTGCCTTAGCCCTTAGTCTTGCACCCTTTAGACAAGAATTCCCCCCTCCTTAGCTTAGTGCGCACTAAGCTCTAGTGCGCCCCTCCTCTAGCAAAAACTCCAACAAGTATGCGCCCTCACTTGCCTTGTGCCCTCCATGCTCTAGAGTGTGCCTCTCCTCTAGCAAGTGAGATTCCTCCTCAAGGTGCGCCCTCCCCCTAGGCTTGATGCGCCTCCACTCTCAAGATGCGCCCCTCCACAAGCTTGTGCGCCCCCCTTCCTATAGAATGCGCCCAACTTCAAGCTAGTGCCCAAGCCTCCATGAATGCCTCTCCATGCAAACTAGCACCCTCACCATGGCTTCTCCTCAAACCCTTGACCTCATGCGCCCTCCTCTCCTCAAGAAATGCGCCCAAGAGCTTTTCTTCTCCTCCTCTCCTCACTCAACTCTCCCAAGTGACAAGTGAGCCTCCTTACCCTTTTCCCTCCTTTAGCCTCTCTTTGGCCAAACCCTAAAGGATCAATGGCCTAGATCCAATCTAACCATGTCTAATCAATGGGTGATATTTAATCCAAAAATCTCACTTAGGAAACCCACTTTCCCAAGTTTCCTTAGTTTGCCTCATGTCCTTTAATTCACCCACAAAGTGAATTAAATGTCACTTTATGACTTAAGTGACATATTTCACTTTTGACATAAATCTCCCGAGTCAAAGGGAAATTATAACATAAAGGTAAAGTACAAGGGTAATAGTCTCCCCCTTTATGTTTAGAGACTCACAAACACAAGGGGACCACTTTCCAAGGTACCCAAATCTCAACACTCCCTCTTACCGAGGAAAGTGTCATTAACCCCTCCTTTCTCGTCCCTACAGTGGACATTGTTGCCTGTTGGAAAATACTCGGTGAGTATGGATGTACCCTGATCATCAAAAGTGGTCTCTAACTCTGGTCTGCTCGACCAAAGATCCTAATCTTGGCATCTCACCAAAGATCCCTACCTTGGCATCTCACCAAGGATTTCTACCTCTTGGCATCTCACCAAAGGTCACTTCTCTTGGCATCTCACCAAGAGTCTCACTTGGCATTTCACCAAGAGTATCTAGATCTTGGCATCTCACCAAGATCCTCAACTTGGTCTCTCACCAAGTGACTTCCACCTGAAGTGGAATCTGACGCTGATCTGCTCGTTTCCATAGCCAAGTGAGGCTCAAGCCTTTCTGGCACCCTGCTCACACTCATCAATCTCTGATGCTCTGAAGCCCCTGCACCAAATGTCTATCTACTCGACAACTCTAAAACTGAAGTTGTCCCAAGTGGACCAGTCACCCCTGAATATGGTGTCCTCGAAAACTGAGTCTGCGTCCCACGAGATACAACACTCTCACTTTGTGAGGTCTCCTTAACTCTATCTGCGCACCAACCGCTGGATGTTGCATCAACTGACAAACAACAACTGACAAAAGCACACTCCCTCTCAAACTGAGCAGTGAACTCCTCCTCCTCTGTTGTCGTTGTCGTACCATCCTGCTGCTTCTTCTTCTTCTTGGGACACTGTCCAACATAGTGCCCCATTTCTCCACAAGCAGAGCATCTCATTGTGCTCATGTCTCTCTCTCTCTCCCACTGCCTCTCTGTTGTGGCTTGGCCCCTCCCTTGGGACCTTGTTTAGCACCCTTGCCAACCTTCTTCWTGCCCTTTGTCCAAAGAGAAAGATCCTCATCACCCTCAGATATACGTTGTTGTCCTGAAGTCCTAGAGCTRCATCTCAGCTCCTCCTATACAAAATCRTCCCARAGTCTCTCCCAACTGGGCATGAGCTCCCCRGCTACAATGCCTCATACAAATGAACCCCAAGGTTTGGAGAAGYTGTTTAAGGATGTCCTCACCAAAAAGTTTGGATCCACAATCTCTTTGACTGCCGCTAACTCATCTCGAATATGTGTAAATATGCCAAGGTATGATGTCACCGACTCAGAATTGAGCATCTAAACACAGCCTCACTCCTGTCAACACAAGTGTGATAAGAGGCTGTCCAAACTGTCCAAAACAGTCCCACAAAACTGTCCACTGTATGCTCTACAAATCAGCCAAACTTAGCCACCAAGGCTCTGATACCATGTAGATTTTTGAGGAACTATGAGGGCTGCCCAACAGTTCTGTCTTTGACCATTTGTTGGGCTCTAAGTTTCATCAACCAAATCTGTCCTTGCTGCTGTTTTAGGACAGCAAACATGTCTGTTCAATGTAAATTTCGAGGAAATAGAAGGCTGCCCAATAGGTCTGTCTTTGACCTCTTGTTGGGCTCTAAGTTTGAGATAACATAGCTGTCCTTGCTGCTGTTTTAGGACAGCAAACAGGTCTGTTATATTCTGCCCCAAATTCTGCCTTCAAGATGATGGTTGGATGCTCTTTTAAGGTGCCCTTGCAAGTGTTTTCTTAACCAATGTTAGCACAAGCATAAACCTCAAAACATACAACACTCCTCTAGGATCTTTAACAACTAAAACAGGCTGAAAATAACTAAGCATGCATGACAAAAGAACACCTCATGTTTTTGGTCAACACGACCCTAGAAAAAACCCCCATGGGGAAAACTAGATAGAGATAGATGTATATATTTGGAGATCTCAAAGCATGAGTACAACGAGGAAAGAAAATACAAGTGAACCTGGTACAATAGCAACCAAACTTGGATGCTTTGGAGTCCCTTGTAGATGTGCCTGCTAGCCCTTGAACAAAGGTGCCCTTTGCCTTGGTGCACCCTTCTCTTGCTAAGCCTCTTGCCCTCTTCCTTGTCTCTTACCTTTGCCTTTACCTTTTCCCTTTGCCTTGGACTTTGTGCCCTCTACACAAGTGCGCCTCCTCTCCTTGGTTTGATGCGCACTAAGCACTAGTGCGCCCCTCTAGCAAATGCTCCACCACACAAGTAAGCACCCTCTCACAAGCATAAGCGCCTCCCTCCTCTAGATGTGTCCTTCCTTAACTTGTGCACCCACACAAGGATGTGCCCTTCCTCTAGCTTGCGCCCTTCCTCCACAAGTGCGCTTCCTTTGGCCTCTCCAAACCCTCACTTCATCCCCTCCTCTTCTCTCAACTCTCTCAAGTGAAGAATGAGTCTCATACTTACCCTTTTCCCTCCTTTAGCCTTCCTTAGGCCAAACCTAGAAGATCAATGGCCTAGAATAGATCTATCCATGTCTAATCAATGGGTGAGATTCAATCTCAAAAATCTCACTTAGAAAACCCACTTTCTCAAGTTTCCTTAGTTTGCTTTATGTCTATTAATTCACCCACAAAGTGAATTAATTGTCACTTTATGACTTAAGTGACATATTTCACTTTTGACTTAAATCTCCTCAGTCAAAGTGACATTAGAACATAAAGTAAAGTATTAAGGGTAATAGTCTCCCCCTTTGTGTTTAAAGACTCACAAACACAAGGGGACCACTTTGCAAGGTACCTAAATCTCAACATTCAAATCTGCGAAGAATTCTTCCCTCAACTGATGGATATATGGTCTTTTAAGGTGCCCTTGCAAGTAGTTTTAGTAACCCAATGTTAATACATGCAAACCTCAAAACATATAGCACTCCTCTAGGATCTAAACAAGCTCCTAACGTTGATTTAAACACTAAGCATGCATGAAATTTGGACACAAGTATTTTTGGTCAACATGACTCTAGATAACCCCCCCGGGGAAAACCAGTTTGGAGATAGATGTATATAGAAGATCTCAAAGAAAAATTTACAAGGAAAACATAAACAAGTGAACCCGGTACAATACCACACTTGGATGCTTTGGAGTCCCTTGAAGATGTGCCTGCTATCCCTTTGAAGTAAGGCGCCCTTTACCTTGGTGCGCCCTTCTTCTCTTGCTAATCCTTAGCCCTCTTTGCTTGCCTCTTTGCCTTTTCCTTTGTCTTTGCTTGAACCTTGCCCTTTTCCTTTGCCTTAGCCCTTGGTCTTGCACCCTTTACACGAGAATGCCTCCCTCCTTGGCTTAGTGCGCACTAAGCTCTAGTGCGCCCCTCCTCTAGCAAAAACTCCAACAAGTATGTGTTAAAGTTTCAGCTATTATTAGGTTACTTTTCAATTTACTAGATAACCATAGCATAGATAGGATCATTGAGACAAACACAATCACAAGATATACAACATTTATCATGGGAAACCCTCAAGGGGAAGAAAACCCAACAAAACTTCTTTAATATAGATTCAATAACCAAGTATAGCTCCAGAATAACTCTCTCTCTACGAGAGACAAACCACCATGATGCTAGACCAGAAAATAGCCAAGACAATAAACCAAACACTAGAGAATATTCTCTCCCAAGCAATGCGCCTCTCTCTCTTCCTTCTTCTGGCAACTGCAGCTTCCTTCAATACTTGCGCACTAGATGAGTGAGCTGAGTGAGTGAACAAATGAGTGGCTGGCTTCCTTTATTTATACAAACTGGCAAGCGCTGAAAGGAAGTGTCTCTTCACTGGCAGGGTTGACTTGTCTTTTTGGGTGGTTAGAACCACTTTAATTTTCTTAGGGGCTGACTTCTTAATTTGCATATTACAATTTGGGTTTGACCAATCCGCAAAAGGGGATTTGGTCAATTACAATGCTCGACATGATCAATTCACAAAAGGGGATTTATCTAATCAATAATATATATTTTATCTTTTACTTTATCCACAAAAGGGCATAAGAATATTCTTTGCACTTACACAATATTTTAACAGTATGCGCCCTCACTTGCCTTGTGCCTTCCATGTTCTAAAGTGCACCTCTCCTCTAACAAGTGAGACTCCTCCTCAAGGTGCACCCTCCTCCCAGGCTTGATGCACCTCCACTCTCAAGATGCGCCCCTCCACAAGCTTGTGTGCCCCCCTTCCTCTAGAATGTGCCCAGCTTCAAGTTAGTGCCCAAGCCTCCATGAATGCCTCTCCATGCAAGCTAGCATCCTCACCGTGGCTTCTCCTCAAACCCTTGACCTCATGCGCCCTCCTCTCCTCAAGAAATGCACCCAAGAGATTTTCTTCTCCTCCTCTTCTCACTCAACTCTTTCAAGTGACAAGTGAGCCTCTCCTTACCCTTTTCTCTCCTTTAGCCTCTCTTTGGCCAAACCCTAAAAGATCAATGGCCTAGATCCAATCTAGCCATGTCTAATCAATGAGTGATATTTAAACCAAAAATCTCACTTAGGAAACCCACTTTCCCAAGTTTCCTTAGTTTGCCTCATTTCCTTTAATTCACCCACAAAGTGAATTAAATGTCACTTTATGAATTAAGTGACATATTTCACTTTTGACATAAATCTCCAGAGTCAAAGTGAAATTAGAACATCAAGGTAAAGTACAAGGATAATAGTCTCCCCCTTTGTGTTTAGAGACTCACAAACACAAGGGGACCGCTTTCCAATGCACCCAAATCTCAACAGAGACTTCAAAAGCTTACAGGATCTTCATACGAGCACAGAGGACAGTTGTGAGCAGAGATGTTAAGTTCAAGGAGAACTTGGCATCTAAGAAGTCTCAAGAGCCACTACTAGTGACAAAGGATGAGGGGCAAAAGGCTCTGAAGGATGAGCAGTGCTCAGCAGCTTCCAATTTAGGAAGCCAACCTTCAGGTGAGGAGGAGTCAACAACCCCTCCTAGTTTTGTTAGGAGACCTCAATGGTAGACACAAACATTGAGGGATGCTCAGGAGAATGTTAAGGCTCATGAAGTACGTTCAGGGAGAGCAGGCTTCCGAGGAAGTTCTCAAACTACATGGCACTTATAAGTAGCATCATTGATGCCAAGCCTTCCAGTTTTGAGGAAGAGGCAGATCAACAGGTTTGGCAGGATGCCATGGTGGAGTACACCTCCATCATGAAGAATGATGTATGGGATATAGTGCCAAGACCAGAGGAGAAATCAATGGTGAGTTCCAAGTGGATGTTCAAGATCAAGCATGATGTAGATGGTAGCATTGAGAAATTCAAGGCTAGGTTTGTTGCAAGAGGGCTCTGTCAGAGAGAGGGAGTGGACTACGAGGAGACATTTGCTCTAGTCACCAAATATGCTTCCATTCAAGCTGTTATATCTATTGCCTCAGTCATGGGGTGGAGGGTTCACCAGATGGACATGAAGACAACATTTCTCAACGAGATCATGGAGGAGGAAGTTTATATAGAGAAACCTCGGGGCTTTGTGGTACATGGGAGAGAGTCTCATGTGTTCAGGCTTAAGAAATCCTTGTACAGATTGAAGTAGGCACCTAGGGCGTGGTATTCTAGGATTGATGAATGCTTGCAGAGTATGGGCTTCACCAAGAGTGAGGCGGATCCTAACTTGTACTCCATACTTGTTGGGACTTATTTGCTCGTTTTGGTGTTGTACGTGGATGACTTGTTTCTCACAGGTATAGAGGAGCTTATAGTAGGGTGCAAAGTAGATTTGGATACAAAGTTCGAGATGAAGGACATTGGCTTGATGCATTACTTCTTGGGGTTAGAGGTATGGCAGAGATCGGGTGAATCCCTCCTTGGATAAGGGAAGTACACAGTAGAGAAATCTTGAGGAGACTCAGGATGGAGGACTCTAGACCAATGGATACACGTATGGTTACCAATCTGATGAAGGTTGTCACTTAAGATTCAAATTTGGTGGAACCTAGGTTATACAGACAGTTGATAGGTTCGTATTTGTTCAACACTAGATCAGATATATGTTTTGTTGTGAACACCTTGAACCAGTTCACGGCGACGCCAAAGAAGGTACATTGGGTAGCAGTGAAGCATGTGCTCAGGTACTTGAGAGGTATAGTGGAGATGGGTTGAGGTATCTTGGAGGTGATGGAGTGAGGCTGCAGGAATCTACAGACTCAGATTGGGTAGGGAGTGAGCAGGCAGAAAGAGCACCTCAAGGTGTTGCTTCATCTTGGGATCAGTAATGATATCATGGTCCAACAGGAATCAAACTTCCGTAGCACTCAGTTCAGTAGAGGCAGAGTATATGGCAGTGAGTATGGCTAATTGTGAAGCCATTTGGCTTCGCAAATTGCTTACAAGATTATTTGATCAGGATGTGGAGCCCATGGTGATATACTTTGACAATGAGAGTTGTATCAAACTCTTTGAGAATCTAGTATTCCATGACAAGTCCAAGTGTATTGAGATCAAGTATCACTTCATCTAAGACAGGATTCAGAAGGGAGCAGTTAAGCTTCAGTATATCTCCACAGATGAGCAGTTTGCAGTCATTCTGACCAAACCCTTGGTTAAAGGGAAGTTTGTTTTCTTCAGAGACAAACTTGGAGTGGTGCAGAATACCTTCCTTGCTAAGAGGGAGTGTTGAAGTTGTAGCTCAGACAAGTATTTCCACATTGGTTTGTGTTTGACGTGTGGAAATCGTCATTAATACCTCTCAGAACTTTGGAAATTCACTTTATTAAAGTAATTATTAAAGTGAATGTCCTTTTATAATTAATTGATTTTAATTTAATGAAATGCTAAAGTTATTAACATTAGTGAATTAAATGAATCCTGGCCCTTGATCTCAAGTAGGTTGAGATTTAATCTCAACCTTCAATCACTTTGGAGATTAGGGTTATGTTTGATTTGGTCAAAACTCAAGATTATAAAAGTAGCCAAAGTGAGAGGAGAAGACACACAAGCAACAACACAACTCAATGAGAGATTGTGAGAGCTTAGAAGGACTTTTGTTCAGTTCGAAAGAGAGGAGAGCCAAGGGCAGCAAGTGCAGGGTACATACAACTACTGTACAATAGCAGGCAACGATAAGGAAGGTCGTGGACAGCTGCACAGGCCACGGACAGGCTATATGGGCCACGGGCAAGTTGTACAAGCCGTTGGGTAATTTGTTGGGTAGTTCGAGCAGGTTGTTTAGCAGTTTGCTAAGCAATTCGAGCAACCAGGTTTGGCAGAAAATTTGTCTTTTCTCTGTGGGTAGATTTTCCCAGTAAGGGAGCCCCTTGTGAGCTTGGAAGTTATTCAAATGAAGAGCTTATTTTGAAGGGTAAATTTGTTGTGTATATGTGTTTGTGAAATTGGTTTCCATTTTGCTTCCGCTATTTAATTCTATTAATTATTCCAGCCAATATATTTTATTCTGTGAGTTGTAATTAAACTTTTTCAACAAGGAAATTACTAGGAAATAATTATCTAGGTGTTGGGATTAGAAAATTAATAGACTCTAAGGAAATCAAAGTGCTAGATCTTATCAAAGACTTGCACGTTAAATTGGTAGTGTATCCAAATGTCTTCGTATTGATGGATGTGGTGATCATTGATGTCCCTAATTCTTGGGGAATGTTGTTATCTTGAAAGTGGGCTGCTAGTTTGGGCGATAGTTTACATATGGATTTGTCTTATGCCACCATCTCGACCTGTGAAAGTACCTTTGATATCTTATATAGAGAACAACCAAGGAGATATCATGTGGAAGATCCTAGTCAACGCATGAGTTTGTTTCTACTGTAGATGATGAATTTGGGAACTACGTTGTTCTCTCACATTTGTTGGTGCCATAAATTAAATAAGAAATGAAGGTGAAGAGTGAAAAACTGGGAGATGCATTTCCATGGTGCATGGTGTTGAGTAGGTGTAGGTGAAAGGATTGTTTTTGCTTCTCTATGGGGTGATACAATGAGCTTTACTTATAGATTGGAATTCGAGTCCACTAACAATGTGGTAGAAGTCTTGCTTCTGGGGCTCTAATTGGCAATGGATATGGGCATTAAAGTGTTAGAAGTCGTCAGAGATTTAGACCGTGTGGTATTACAGGTAAAAAATATGTATGAGGCCAAGAATGACCGATTAAAGAGATAGAAACATGTAGTATGGAATACCATAGAATTATTTGATGCCTTTTTTTATTAAAGGGGTCCCAAGGGAGCAGAATATGCAAGTTGATGCATTTGTCCCAGGTGGTGGTTACTATTACTCTTCAGCCATGTGAAAGTCTCATTTTGAGAGAGAGCAAGATGGAGATTTTTTTCCGACCTGTTAGCACTGAAAGTCACACTTTGACTGCTAAAGTGTAAGCTCAACACCCATCGGAATGTAAAAGATAATTTGGTTATGAATAGGTGGATCAACAAGATGGAGAAAGAAAGGGAGAGGGCAACAAACTGCAGATCGGTAGGCTACACCAATGGGTAATGGAGTCACAAACATCCCACTCATCGAAGGCACAAAAGCTACTCAACAGAAAACATGATTATATGCTGATAGGTGGAAGAATGAAGAAGGAAAACATAAGATAGAATGTTCACTAAACAAAGATCCTCTCAATTTAATGAATCAACAGATACTTGAATATAAACAATGACTGATGGGCAAAATACAACAGATCCTCTGCTGCTTAGGGATCCAGAAATCATTGACAGCCTTTGATCCTCAAATCTGCAATATATTCAAATAAGAAGAAATATAAAAGAAGAGTTACAATCTGAAATCACACCTCTCATGAGTCTCCAATAGCAGTAATGCTTACAATAAAAAAATCCCCACAAGCTTACAAATGAACACACAGAGGAAACCTGCCTACTCCTACTCTCTCTAGCCTCTCTTGGCTCATCCCTCCTCCTCTCCAAGAGCTCTCTCCTTACTTAAATTGAAAATAGCATCCAAATAACCTTAGGAGGTCGAATCCCATCTCCTCCATTGGATTCTAAGCCTAGGAGATAGGTGGCAACAATCAAAGAGACAAAAATCCAACAGACTGCTGATTTTCAGGAATTTGTTGGAAGTCATTAATAAATTGTTTCCACCTCATGCATGAGGCCTTTGCTAGAGATAAATATTAGGTGCAGGTGTCCCTTGATATCTAAGTGATTCTTGAGAAGTCATTCGAACTCTCCTTGACATGTGGCAACCTCCCTGTTGTCGCCCTTATGCACACTTGTAGACTTGAGCTAAGTCCTGCTCACTTAGTGTGCCCTCGGAGACACAATGTCTAAGTTCCTGCCCACACTGTCACCTTGACAAGAACTTCTTCCGTCTAGGCTTACTCCTAGGGAAGCCAAGGGGGGTTGTCCCTAGGTACTAAGTTAATTTTAATTACAATGTTTTAGGAGTTAGTTTTATTTCGTTATAGGCCAAAGGGATACTAGCCTAAGATGACAAGCAGCAATGCAAGTGCAAGTCTACTTCTAAATGTGAGGCAGCCCTTTCCCTAGGTCAACTAAAGACTAGTGCCTAAGTGTTGGGCTTATGGGGTCAACTATGTTTGAGGGTTGTTCGTTA
>JASDQU011314825.1:0-18343 GCA_032191745.1 Picea mariana | reverse complement strand
CCTCCAAGTAATGTGCCCAAAATGACCTCTTCGGTGAATTTAATTAACTTATAGCCCAACATAATCAAAATCATGGAAATCGTCGGAATGCAACGGAACCAAAGCCAACTTGTGTGGAATGGCTCATAATGATGAAATATGATGAATAATGCAAGTTGGACCCCACAATGCCTCTCAATAACCCCTGTACTCACTATAACATCCATCTGGCTACTCTGGTCATCATAAACCTCTGCACTGTGATGATGTCCCAAAGTTGGGACATTACATGCTCTCATTACACCCACTTGCCTGGACATCCCTTATCCACATCACCCACTTATATGGCTTAGATGAGGTCTCTTCCGAAAACTTTCCTCTTCCAGTGGACACTTGCCCAATAGGACGCCCTGTCACTTTCACCAAACTTGTATTGCAAGCTTGTATAATGTCTTTGAGCTTTTAACTGGGATAATAGGGGTTTTATGCACATGTTTAATAATATTGATGATGATATGTGATTAACATTACTATGATCCTTGTGACTTATGAGCCCATGGAGGGCGTAGTTGTTGATGTGTAGGATCATGCCCAACGAACAGGTACCATATTGGACCGGTACACATGGGGAGATGATCAGTTCGGACCTCCATGGGCCTGAAGAGCCCACCAAATGGATGTTGAGACCCCATCAGGGGGCAGTGACAGGACAAATATGGTCAGAGGCTTTGCACCAGAGAAGAGGAGGACGTTCCACCAGAGGTACTCTAACAGAGCTTGACCTAGGGGGGTTGTGCCTCCTCCATTATAACATTGACCCTGGAAGGCCCAATACATCACCCATGATGATCATGACATCATCCATCCTCGTGGACGTCTTGGGAGGCAGATTTGGCAGTGTTGGCACGTGTGGCAGGTTGGAGAAGTCCAAGAAGGGCTAACATTTTTCTCCAGGATGTTGCATTTGCCCTAGAAGGGGCTAACGTCACCCTAAAAGGGGCATGAGGTCTCTCTTTAGCTTGATTAGGGTTTAATTTTGAACATTTAATGTAAAACAGTATGATTTTTAGTATTTTGGCCTTGTCGGCCTTTTTATGACCTAAAAGTGAAATTAGGTCATGGTACAGTATAAATTGAGGGTTTTTACTCTCATTTTTTCATCATCTCTCACTCACCATTTGGTGAGGTCTGAAATTTGCGCCCTCTTTAGGGTTTTGGCTGAAATATTGAGGCGCTCCTATTGAAGGGGACTTTTTTATTGGCATTTTGGCATTTATCTTGGTGGAAGGTGTTACAACTAGGGTTTTCTACTTGATTTCTTGGTTGAATGCAAGTAATTTCTACAAAAAATCTTAATTGAATGGTTGTAGTTTTATTTATCTTGAATTTATGGTTATAATTTGTTGATTAAAACCCTAGGGGACAAGCACACATAAAAGGTCCTTGTCTGATGTCCCTATCAAGATTTTTAGCCATTTCATTTGCTGAAGATAGAGCCTTGCCTTAGCAACACTTAACTTTTAGCACTTGCTGAAGAGGATTGAGCCTTGCCTTAGCAACAGTCAAATCCATCTTCTCCTATGCTAGCCATTTTTTACTTTTCTAAAAGCTAAGGAAAGACACATCAAGGCCTAGTTACCCTACACCTTGATGAGCCGATTTTCTAGGGTTTGTTGGTAAAGCCTTACCATAGCAACACGTTGCCTGCAAAACCTCTTGTCTTAAGTTTTATGCAACCTTTTATGCTAGCCGTTTTTGCCATTGAGCTAAGGAAGGAGGAGAGAGCATCGAGGCCTAGTTCCCCTACACCAAAGTGAGCCTCCCTCCTCTAGGGTTTCATCCTTGATGGCTTGCCTTAGCAACACCTCAAGGTCTAACCCTCTTGTCCTTAGTCTTATTATTTTCACTTGATCCTTCAACTTTTGTGTCCTCTACTTTTGACTCCATTAACCCTAAGGCACTGATCTAAAAGACCTCTTTTTCTTGAGTAAACTTGATCACAATCTTAATCAAACACTTGAAAGCAATTACTAATCTTTCTAACCCTAGCCTAAAGACTAACTCTACTAACTAATTGCTGCCGTCATCTTTTGCTATCAAAACTCATTGTGCAGCTATCGTTTTTCTTATGAGAAATTGAATGGTTATTTAAGGCATTGCTTAAATGAAGTGTTAGTTATTACAATTGAATGCCACGTTTTTCTTAACATTTATTGAAGAAGTCATATTGTGTATTATTGTTATTTTATAAACATTGACTTCGTCAATATTTATTATTCAATTGCTTATATATATCAAATAGTCATTGATTATATGAAGTACTAACCAAGTGAGTAAGCTTGCATATATCTGTTTATTGTTTCTTTGTCTCGGGCAGGTGCATCTCTATTTTTTTGGTTATACTTCTCTTTATTGGCTGTTTGTCGGACTATTTGCTCGGTGGTGACTTGTGAGGGGGGAATTTACGTTTTGTCTTACAATCCTTTGCCTTCTCAAAACCCCAGGTCACCGGGGACGTCTCCCTTGAGCCTTACCTCCCTAAACAGAAAGAACCATCCTATTGAGGTGACATTGGGTGGGTTTGGTTCAAGTTACGCCAGCTTGCTTCTTCATATCTATCTTTTATCCTTACTACAAACTGTGCGATAACAGGGCCAAAAACAATCAATGATGCCTATTACATGGCCAGACAAATCAAGGAGAATATCTCTTTGTCCAAGGGAAAACATATCTTCTCTCTAGGAACCAAAGTTGATGACCCCAAAGGTACCCCAAACACTCTTAGTTTGGAGAGATTAGTTACCCTTGAGACCTTTACTGTTGATTTCCAAG
This sequence comes from Picea mariana, assembly GCA_032191745.1. Lineage (NCBI taxonomy): Eukaryota > Viridiplantae > Streptophyta > Pinopsida > Pinales > Pinaceae > Picea > Picea mariana. Next base: position 15,532 of record JASDQU011314825.1, on the reverse strand, counting down.
AAGAAGGAGAACAAATCATCGACCAACAAGAGGCTGAGGGGAAATATCTTCACGAGGTTTTCCAATCCCACAAGTAAGAGCAAAGGACTACTAAAGATACAGTTGAGGAGCTGGAACCTAAACAAGATGATGAAGTATCGATATGTGCTCCTCCCTCTGATGAAGCCATCCACGAGCGTTTTCCCCCTACACAAGAAGAAGAGAATGAGATTAGTCACTTTCCTTTTCAAGATTTTGAAAATGCCTTGTTTTATGATTCAGAGAAGGAAGAAGAAATGGAATCCTCGGGCAAGGTAGAGCTTCCTTGTTGTACAGTTGAAGATGTAAGGAAAACTCATGAGGATGAAACAATGATGCATGTTGAAGACACCCAAGTCCTCGAAGCTCCTGCACAAGAAGAAATAAACACGGTGAGTTACTTTCCTTTCCAAAATTTTGATGATTCTTTACTTTATGATTTGGAAAGTGAAGAGGAGCTAGATGATCCTTTAAATGTTTTAAATCCTTCATGTTATGATATAGATAGTGACATGGTTGATAATATTGACAAGTTCATATATGTTGGGAGATGTAAATGGGATGTAGTTGGTTATGATATGGACCCCATTTATGACATTGAGAATCATTTCCAAGTATTTCCTTTACAGTTATCACAACAAGTTACTCTTAATTTTGACCAGTGGAAACAAGGAGATTATATAATTACCGATACTTTCCAAACACCCAGGGTTGACCTAGTCCCGTATTCTCCTGATGATTTTCGGTCATACCTTGAGGATTTTGATGAGTAATCCTCTAAGCATTTGGATTTATTCTATGAAGTGAGGAAGTTGCTTGCCTAAAACAAAATGCTTGTGATGAAATTTTCCACCTCCATTTGATTACTTTACCTTGCTATGTCACTGAGGGTATGGTTTGGAAACATATCCCTTATCCCAAGTCTTTTGTAGGACTTTCTGGATTTTAGGGGAAGGTTTGGTACCTTAAGAAGGAGTTTTTTATCACAGTCTTCCAGCTTCCCCTTAAGAAGTTGTCAGTCACCTTTTAGATTCTTGTTGATCCCTTCCCAAGCCTCAGATTGTGAAAACATCTAAGGTAGCCAACCTTTTGAACCTTTGAGTTTTCGTGATCCCTTTCTGAGATGGATTGAGCACTTTCCTGAGAGCATGACTTGGCACCACTTTTTCCCTCCCACCCGCCTCCATGAGCTAGACCTTACAATTTCCAATGATGCAATACATTTTCTAACTCATGTTATTTTTGTGCTTAACTTATCACTGCTTTGGTTTATGATGAAGCACAAAGGCAGGTATGGGGAGACATTGCTAGGATGGTTTCACTAGCTATTTGACAACAACTATCATTCAACCAAAAGGTAATTAGAGGTAAGTAGGTAGGCATTTACATTCATTGTATATACCATTTGCATTTCACACTAGAGTAGTTTGTATTTCCATTTGTACATATTCTTTCTTTCATTTTTTGTATTATATATATATGATTCGGGAGTGATATCACCACCCCAAATGATTACTAATAGTCATATGTTGATATCAAGCAGGTCACAGATTATGCCAGAGATGTTGAGGTTCTCATGCGCTCTACGGTGATCACATGTCCCTGAGTTGGAGCTAGAGGTTATCCCCTAGCCTAGGGATAACTAAGGAGATTATGTCTCGAGGCCCACAGGTCCTAGACATGGAGTACCGAGAGACAAATCGACTTGAGCATGGCCCTGGAGGTCCCATCCTTTTCTTCTTCAGCGCCTCCACTTTGTCAGCAGCAGCAGCATCCATCACATCGGCCTGGTCCTGCAGCAAAAATGCGTCTTGCTCCATGAGGTAACGAGTCCAGGTATCATGGTATGTGTCACTCTGATTCTCAAAACATTTTAATATGTGAATTTAATTATTTTTTCTTCTAACGTGTGCTTGGACCTTATGCCTTTCCACTTGACCGCACCTGGGGGGAATGACAGGTTCCCCTAGTAAGCTGGTTCCCATAGGGTTTGAGTTGCCATTGGGGTGATTCATGAAAGGTCATCGTCCGTTCCCACCATAATTACCACTTTCCATCTTTTTTCCCGCTCATCCATCCCATACACTGGTCTGGGCATTGGGTTGGCCAAACTATCTAAGGGTTGTACCTTACCTTGTGGGAAGAAGGGGCTAAAGGCCCAGAAGGTAAAAGTAGCTGGCAAAAGATAAAAGCCAAATGAATGAAACCTTGAGATGCTTCGCCCAGGGATCCTCAAGAAAGCAATAAAGGGTTTCTCAGCAAGAAACCGAGGGACCCATAAAAATAATAAATCAAGACCTAGTTGGAGGATAGGGGATCCCATCACGAGCCAACCTATTAGGTCCATGGGCATGTAGCGGTATGACACTACCATTCATCTAGTCACCATGCCAGGGTAGTGGCTCTTGGTGGCATAGCCAAAAGAAAGGGGGTCTCATCACGAGCCAACCTTCTCATTTCTATGAAATGCTTGTGGGTAACATTGTCACCATTGGTCACCACGCCATGGCAGTGTCCCCTAACTAGCCTCTTGAAAGAAAAAGAAATAAGAATAAAATATAAAAGGCATGAATGGGCTTGGAAACATTCTCATCCATGAAAAGGTGTAGCTCACCCTCTTCAGAGGCACCCACAGGTAAGCCATACATTTCCCTGTTATCACTACACCCATTGCCCATACATCTCCTACCACCTCATCCACTTACATGGCCTGGATTTGACTTCACCCGGGAACATCCTGCATCCAATGAGCATTAGCCCAATAGGACGTCCTAACGTCCCCTCCAAACTTGGCTTGTAGAATAGCATAATTTCTTTGAGCACTTGTCCGGGTAAAGGGGGCTTCATGCACATGTTTAAATAACTTGATGATTAGATGTGATTGACATTGATATGATCCTTGTGACATATGAGCCCATGGAGGGCATATTTGTTGATGTTGTAGGACCACACTCGATGGATAGGTACACATGGGGAGATGATTAGTTCAGACCTCCATGGGGCTAAAATCCCACCAGATGGATGCTGAGACCCCAGTCAGGGGCGGAGACAGATCAAGGGTTTGCACGAGAGAGAGAGGAGGACGTTCCACCAGGGACAACCTTGTAGGCTTAGACCCAGGGAGTCTTGCCCTTTTCACCATGATGTAGGCCTTGGAAGGCCCATGACATCACCCAGGTCACCTATGACATCACCCAGCGTTTTGGAAACCTTGGAGGCAGTTGTGTGCCAAGTGGCACGTCTGGCAAGATCCTAAGGCCCAAGGAGGCCTAACGTTTTTCTCCAAGAGACCAAAATTGCCCTAAAAGGGCCTAACGTCACCCTAAAAGGGCATGACATCATATTTACGTCTTGATTTAGGGTTTTATTATGACATTTAATGTAAAAAATGGATATTATGTATAATTGGCCATGTCGGCATTTTTGACCTAATTCTAGTCATTGTAACTGTATAAATAAGGGGAAAATCACTCTTAGTTTTCCTCATCTTTCACTCGCACTTGTGAGGAATTAAATTTGCACCCTATCTAGGGTTTCTTGGCTGAAATTTTAGATGCACTTGTTGAGGAAGGCTAAATCTTGGAGTATTTTGACAAGTTTCTTGGTGGATGTGTTCAACTAGGGTTTTTCTTGATGATTCTTGATATACGTAAGTGATATTTCTGCAATTCTTGTTAATTGAATGATTATAGTTTTATTTATTTTTCATTTACATTCAAGATTATGAAATTGCTTGATTAAACCCTAGGAAGATTAGCACATGTTGTTGTCCTAGGTTTAAAAGCCTTCATGTATTAGATCTTGTCAAAAGGCCAATTTTCTTGAAGCATTTTCTAGGGCCTTATCATTGCAACACCTTAGTATCCATTGCTTCATCTTAGCCGATTTTTGCTTCATCATTGAGTTAAAGAGGGAGGAAATCTACTACGACCTAGGGTTAGCTACACCTTAGTAGCTAGTTTCCCCTAGGGTTTGATAATTGGAGCCTTGGGTTACCATCACTTCAATCTATCAATCTCTCTTGTCTTTGACTCTCCTATTATCATTATTTCTCTTCAACATTTTCTGCCACATCATTGACTCCATTTTCCCTAAAGCACTAATCTAAGTCCTCTTTTGAGTAATTGATCAAAACAACCATCAAAACGTATTCCTTGAGCTTCCTACTAACCATTTCTAACACTAGAAAATCCTAACCTACTAACATTATTGTTGTTGTTACTAAAGTAAGCTACAACCATTAATTGCAGCATTAAAATCTTATAAAAGCAATTGAAAAGGTTGATTAATACATTGTCTTGTTTGCTTCTGATAAATGCAAGTATTATGATTTCAATGGTTGATGATTCTAAGTCATTTTGAAGCCATTTCAAGGCATTTAATGTGAAGTATTGCATCATCAATATTTGTTGTTATAATTTTCTGTTTACTTCATCATTATCAACCAATTGCTTCATTTGAGAAAGTCTATGGTTTTATGAAGTGCTAACCAGCAAGTGTACTTGCAAATATATATAGTTTTTTGTTGCTTTGTTCTGGGCAGGTACACTTTGATATATTATCATTTCATTAGTTATAAAACCGGGACTTTCTGATCGGTGGTGACTTGTGAGAGGGTCTCTTTTATTATCCATTTTGACCTTGTCTTCTCAAACCCCCATGTCACCGGGGATGTCTCCCCTGGGCCTACCACCCTAAATAGAAAAAGGAATCCTATTGAGGTGACAGTGATAGGATACCCTCAAGTTACACCAATTTTCTCTCCTTTTACCTTTCCTCTGTAATGTTCCCAAGCCAATTTTTTCGCTTGGAACACTAACTGACCACTGATTTGCTTATGTATGTGTGTTTGTTTGCAGGTTTTCTTCTGAGTTCAATATTATGGTTTATAGTTCAGTTATTAAGCTTAGATATGAAGATAAACAATGGAGATACAAAATAACATAAGATATGGAACCAAACAACATAGATCTGACCTTTATTGATATAATAAGAAAGAACCTGATACAAGAAGGATGCAGATCTGGAATAACATCAGATAGATCCAATAGCTAAGATATGAGCTGCTACAAAATGCTCCCAATAATAAGATGCAAGCCTCCAAAGGCTGAATATACAATGAATACCAATACAAGAAGACCCAGGGTCAAGTCCAAACCCCCATGGCTGATGGCACGTCCTCTGTAGAGCTGAGAAGACCAATATTTCGGTCCAGTTTAAGGAAGTCTCCAAATGACTCCAAACTCGGTAGAATGATAGATTGGGGTGATAGAATCCCCCTCCTTAAGTCTCAGTCTGAAATGATAAAGGATACCTCTCCAAATGCTGAATCCCTAAGTGGAGCTGCACCCTCCTAGATGTTGTCAATGCCCAATAGTTCGGCCCTGATGAAAGAAGACTCCAAATTCCCTAAAATTCCCTAGAAATATAGATCGGGACACTGTAAGTCACTAGGTGAAGTATCGAGGTCAGATCTGAAGTATAACCCCTCCAAACTGGGTAGATCTGAATCTCAATAGCGCCCTCCTTCTCTCCAAAACGTGCCAATTCTCTAGGAAATCAATCTGCAAGAGTAACCCTCTCAAAATGCACTAGATTTGATGATTGAGGCCCTACAAGCAAAACCCAAGTGATAGAGTGTCCAAAACCCCTGCCAATCTCCTAGAACGAACTTCCCTTCAATGACCGGTGTGCCTCCCTGCTGAAAACCCTCAAGGGTATGACCTGTAGATGCCCTGGATGAGTAATGATACCTGTGAATACTATAGAATGGTGTGGGTTGAGTATTTCATCCCCGAGACCAAGCTTGGAACAAGATGGGTGGAATATTTCACCACCGAGTTTTTCTCTAGGGTTTGTATTCTCAAAACCCTCAAAACTATGTGCTCAAGAGCCCAATAGCAAAATGCATAATAATCCAAGATGAATGAGAGGTGTGCCCTAGGATTTCCTTTATACCTTCTTTCTATTCATCTGTTGAGTTAAGTTAACCCTTAGATTCAAATCCTAACTCAACCTCAAGCGTTCTAATTCTTCAATGAGTTACTTTTTACCTTTTCAAGTCAACTTAAAATTATAACATTGAGTTTAGATGACTTTTCCCCATGCTGCATGAGACTATAGTCTAGTGGGAATGAATAGACCACTGAGTCTCTCCAAACCTCTTCATCAAGAGGTGGGGGACATTACAGTCTCCCCTACTAGAAATTACTTGTCCACATGCAATTTTGAGCCTGTCTCCTGTATCACCTGTTCACTCTCCCACGTAGCATCCTCAATAGGCAATTCCTTCCATTTGACTAAGTATTGCTTGGTGCTCCTCCTCCTGATTTTCTTCTCCCAAACCTCCAGTATTTCCTCCAGCATTAGTATCAATTGCCCCTCTTCTTCTAAGGGTGGTAGTACCTCAAGTGGCCTGATGTGTTGGCCAATGGCCCTCTTCAAGCATGACACATGGAAGATGTTGTGTATCTTGCCGCCCTGTGGAAGCTCAAGTTCATAAGCCACAACCCCTACCTTCCTACTGATCCTGTAGGGTCCAAAGAACCGGGGTTGGAGTTCTTCTGCTCCACTTATTTTGATAAAAGCCTATCTATATGGTTGGAGCCTTAAGTAGACCAAGTCACCAACCTCAAAAGTATGCTTTACCCTGTGTTTCTCTGCCTGGACCTTTTGCTGATTCTGTGCTCTTTGTAGATGATCTTTTAATTCCCTGAGTATGTCCTGACTCTGCTACACCCAATCTTGTACCATAGGAGCTCTACTATCACCAAAGGAAATGTCTACAAAGGAGAGAGGGTCATAAATGTACAAGGCCCTGAATGGAGTCATACCAATAGACATGTGATAAGTGGTGTTGTACAGTATTCTCCCAAGTGTAGCCACCTAACCCATGCCTTATGCTGCCTTGCTACATAATTTCTAAGGTAGCCTTCCACCCACTTGTTGATTATTTCGGTTTTCCCATCTGTCTAAGGGTGGTAACTGGTGCTAGGGGTCAAGGCCGTACCAACCAATCTGAATAACCCCTTCCAAAAGGTGGTCATAAATAGGCTATCCCTGTCACTAATAATGGTCCTGGGTAAACCATGTAGTCTAAAGATCTCCTTGAAGAATAAATATGCAACTTGTGTTGCACTAAAGTCTGTGGCAATGGAGAAAAAGTGTGCAAATATAGTTAACCTGTCCACCACCACAAAAATACAATCCTTCCCCTGTGCCCTTGGTAATCCTGTGATGAAGTCCATAGAGATGCTTTTCCATTTGTGCTCTGGGATGGGTAGAGGTTGTAACAGTCCTGCTGGATGTGTATGCTCATCCTTGTTTTCCTAGCAAGTAGTGCACTCTTTGATGTGGCGCACTACATCTTCTTTGAGACCTTTCCATGAAAACCTTTCCCTTACCTGCCTATATTTTTTGGCAATGCCTTGGTGCCCTACCACCAGTGAATCATGACATGCTTGTAATACCTTGGCCTTAAAGGCTGACTCCAGAACCAAGAAAATTCGGCCCTTGTAGTAGATGATGTCATCTATGATTCTGAAGTTGTCATCCTGTATCTTCCCATCCATCAACTGACAAGCGAACTAGTTTTTTGAGTATTCCACCAGGAGGTGGGCCTTCCAGTCAACTGAAATATCGGTCATAGCATAAACTGATGGCCTCCTAGATAATGCATCTGCCACTACGTTATTTTTCCCCTTGACAAATTCAATGTCAAAATCATAGGCCTGTATTTTGCTAACCCACTTTTGTTGCCTCTCATTTAAGTCCTTCTATTCCAAGAAGAACTTAACACTGTTGTGATCTGATCTCACTACAACTCTCGCTCCTACCAAGTATTGCCTGAATTTGGCCAATGCATGCATGATGGCCAGCATTTCTTTATCATAGATAGTGTAGAGAAGCTCAGGGCCCCTCAAATTTCGGCTCTCATAGAGAAGTGGGTGCCTATTCTGCATCAATACGGCCCCAATGCCCTCTCCAGAAGCATCACACTCCACTGTGAAGGGTAGGCGGAAATCTGGTAGAGCTAAAACTGGGCAAGTGCTCATTACCTTTTTCATTTTGTCAAATGTTAATTGGGCCTCTGAACTCCATTTGAAGGCCCCCTTCTTGGTCATATCGGTCTAGGGTGCAAAAAGTTGTGAGAAACCCTTGACGAATCTTATGTAATAGCAACAAATGCCAAGAAACCCCTTCAATTCGGTGAGGGTTTTAGGTGTAGGCCAGTCAAGTATAGCCTTGATATTCTCTTGGTGTACCTGTACTCCTTTTACTCCAATGATGTGTCCCAGATAGAGGACCTCTGTCATCCCAAATTCACAGTTGGACTCCTTTGCATACAAGGATTGGTCCTCCATGATGGCTAGAATATGTTCCACATGTTGAATATGTTCCTCCCATGTCCTGCTATAGATCAATAAGTCATAAAAAATACTAGGAGATGCTTCCTCAACTGCTGGTTGAAGACATGATTCATGCAAGATTGAAATGTAGCTAGCGCAATAGTCAATACAAATGGCATCACTAGGAACTCATAGGGTCCATAGTGACATCTGAAGGTTGTCTTGGGGATGTCCTTCTCCCTCATTTTGATCTGATGGTAGCAAGAGCGCAAGTCAATCTTAGTGAAGTAAACGGCCCCATGGAGCTCATCCAATAGCTCATCAATCCTCGGAATGGGATACATGTTCTTAATTGTTTTCTTGTTCAATGCATTGAAATCAATGCACATGCACATGGCTCCATCCTTCTTCTTTACTAGTAACACTGAATATGAAAAAGGACTGGAACTTGGTCTAATGTGACCCATGTCTAGCAATTCTTTGATGGCCTTCTCTATCTCGTCTTTGTACTTCTTTGGGTGTCTATAAGGGGTGGTGATGATTGGTGTCGCTCCCTCTTCCAGTTCTATGATATGCTCAAATCCCCTATCTGGTGGCACTCCTGCTGGAATGGGTCCAAACACCTTGCTATGTTTGTCAATGATTCTCTAAATCTCTGGTGCATAGTGAACCTTTCCTTTCTTGTCCACACATACTGAAATCCTACACTCAACAGCATATCAATGTCCTCTCTTTTTAAAATGGCCTCCATGCACTTTGTTGTAACCACCCTAGCTGTGTTTACTGAAATGCCCCTGAGAACTACCTTTTTCTCACTTTCCTCTATGAAAGACATATCCATGGTCTTGTAGTTGGTGGTGATAGGTCCCAACGTACTAATCCACTGAACCCCGAGGATGATGTTTCTGTATGAAAGATCCATCACATAAAAGTCTTGTGCTAGATCATGCCTGCCCAAGGTAAGCTTCATTCTTAGAATATACTTGTTACAAGACATGGTGCTTCCTCCTGCTACCTCTACTTTGAATCCTTCAAATTACACCGTGGGTATGTGCCTCCTCTGTAGTAGGGCCGAATCAATAAAGTTGTGAGAAGCACCCCCATCAATGAGGATCAAAACCTTTTTCCCCTGCAATAGCCCTCTCATCCTAAAGGTGTTATATTTGGGTACCCCACTGATAGATGCCAATGTAGCCTTCTCCTCTGTTGCAATGTCGTGACCTATACCTTCCTCTTCTGCAGTTTCGGTGGTGTCTGCTTCTATGTTCTGGATGTGGCCGAAATCCTCATCCTCCTCATTATCAAATGTTACCTCAATGTAGTGAGCCTTTCCACGGCCCATACACTTGTGGGATGGATCCCAAGGCTCTTTGCATGTATAGCAAAGTTGCTTTCTTCTCAATTCTCTTCTAGTGTTCTCATACATCCTGCCTCTTCCCCTGTCAAACCCCCTTGGGTCTCTTCCTCCTTGATTCATGGGAGGTCTTTGGTCTCTTCCTTCGGTATTTAGAGGTGGTCTAGGGATAAATTTAGACTTCATTGCTGGGCCTAGATCTCTAGTCCTCCATATGGCATCCTGCAAGTTGGTAGGCTTGAAAGCCTTGACCCAACCCTTTAAGGGTTCCATCAACCCTTCTGTAAAAAGCATCATGAGTCTTGACTGAGATATATCCTGCACCATGACTGCTAACCTCTAAAACTCCTCAATATATACCTCTGGTGATCCCGTCTTCCTGAGTTGGGTGAGTTCCCTAAAATGTAGCTCTGGATCTCCCTGATCAAACATGTCAATAAGCCTCTGTGTAAACTCGGTGTAAGCCACTATCTAATTTTGGCCAAGTGTAGTCAACCCATGGTACCACCAGTCATGAGATTTGCCCTCCAAGTACATGGTGGAAAACTTGATGGCATCCATCTCTCTCATGGGGTTAAGCTAGAGGTAAGTATCAAGTTTTTGCACCCACGCCTGTGTAGTCATCTTGGCCGAACCATTTAAATAGGGGATTTCCATATTTTCAGCCCTGTGCTCTAACTCATAGTTGTTCCTGTGGTACGACCTGGGTTTGCCTCTGAATTTCAATACACAATACTGATCCAAAGTAATTTTCCTTTGGACTGGTGCGCTTAGTGAGTTGTACTCCCTGACAAACTGATCAAAATTGTTCTCAAACTCATCTAGGTGATTGGGTTGTGTCTGTTCATCTAAGAACGAGGGTAGGTAAGGCCTATGGGTGGTCCTGTTGTGTGGCTGTCCCTGTGGTGAACCTCCTCCATGGCTCTTCCCCTTAGTATGATAATAGGGAACATGCTCCTGCTGATGTCTAGTCCCTCCATCAGATCCACTAGCTTCTCTGTTGGCATAAGTTTATGGACCCTTTCCTCCATGAGTCATCTGCATCAGAAGTCGTGATATCATCTCTTGGTTGTCACTTAACTTTTTCAAGGTCTCTGATATTTCGACCTATCCCCTCCGTGTTGTCTCCTGGCTTTCCTGCAGGTTATGTATAAGTTTACTCTGTGATACCTCTATGGAATGTTGCAAGTCCCTAGTGATTCCTGCTAGAATTTGTGGCTCACTGTCCTCACCTGACCCTTCCATTTCAGCCTTTGCCTCACCTGTCTTTTTCCTTCTTCTTCCCATATAAATGCCACTGAACTAATGCATGCGCTAATCTTCACAGGATAGGAGGATCAAAGCTCTGATACCACTGTAATGTTCCCAAGCCAATTTTTTCTCTTGGAACACTAACTGACCACTAATTTGCTTGTGTATGTGTGTTTGTTTGCAGTTTTTCTTCTGATTTTGGTCTTATGGTTTATAGTTCCATTATTAAGCTTAGATATGAAGATAAACAATGGAGATACAAAATAACACAAGATATGGAACCAAACATCATAGATCTGACCTTTATTGATATAATAAGCAAGACCCTGATACAAGAAGGATGCAGATCTGGAATAACATCAGATAGCTCCAATAGATAAGATATGAGCTGCTACAAAATGCTCCCGATAAGAAGATGCAAGCCTCCAAAGGCTGAATATACAATGAAGACCAATACAAGAATAACCAGGGTCAAGTCCAAACCCCCCTGGCTGATGGCACGTCCTCTGTAGAGCTGAGAAGACCAATATTTCAGCCCAACTGATGGAAGTCTCCAAATGACGCCAAACTCGGTAGAATGATAGATCGGGGTGATAGAATCCCCCTCCTGAAGTCTCAGGCTGAAATACTAAAGGATCCCTCCAAATGCTGAAACCCTAAGTGGAGTTGTGCCCTCCTAGATGCTGTCAATGCCCAATAGTTCACCCTTGATGAAAGAAGCCTCCAAATGCCCTAAAACTCCCTAGAAAGATAAATCGGGACACTACAAGTCATATGAAGTCTCAGGGTCATATCTGAAGTATAACCCCTCCAAACTGGGTAGATCTGAATCTCAGTAGCGCCCTCCTCTCCAAAACATGCCAATGCTCTAGGAAATAAATCTACAAGAGTAACCCTCTCAAAATGCACTAGATCTGATGATTGAGGCCCTATAAGAAAAACCCAAGTGATAGAATGTCCAAAATCCCTTCCAATCTCCTCGATCGAACTTCCCTTCAATGACTAGTGTGCCCCCCTGCTGAAAACCCTCAAGGGTACAGCATGTAGATGCCCTCTATGAGTAATGATACCTGTGAATACTGTAGAATGGTGTTGGTGGAGTATTTCATCCCCGAGACCAAGCTTGGAACAAGATGGGTGGAATATTTCACCACCGAGTTGTTCTCTAGAGTTTGTATTCTCAAAACCCTCAAAACTGTGTGCTCAAGAGCCCAATAGCAAAATGCATAATAATCCAAGATGAATGAGAGGTGTGCCCTAGGCTTTCCTTTATACCTCCTTTCTTTTCCTCTATTGAGTTAAGTTAACCCTTAGGTTCAACTCCTAACTCAACCTCAAGCGTTCTAATTCTTCAGTGAGTTACTTTTTACCTTTTCAAGTCAACTTCAAATTATAACATTGAGTTTAGCTGACTTTTCGCCATGCTACACGAGACTATAGTCTAGTGGGGATGACTAGACTACGAAGTCTCTCCAAACCTTTTCATCAAGAGGCGGGGGACATTACATCCTTTATCAAAGTACAAATTGCGCGATAACAAGACCTATAATTCTACTTTCTCCATATGAAGTCCAATGAGGTTGGAACTGCTCTCAAAAACCCTGAAACAATTAATGGTAATGTTAAAATTTTTAGTAAAAGTGACATTCTCCTTTATCTTTCATTTTCATCCTTTTACTTTAAGAATTTAGCATTACCATTACCCTAGGCCCCCTCAACCTAAAATTTGTTTTTTTCCCTAAAAAAATTTGAAATTTGCCCCTTTAAGTGTCATGTCCCCATTTTTGCATTCTCTTGCTCTATGGTTAGAATGGATTTCTGGAGCTTGTATCAACCAGGTCAAGAGAGTGACACTATGTCATCAATGAGCTCGAAGGGATTTGGAGATTTATGGGGCCCACTTAGTTTATTTACCATATTTCATCATCATGATCGGTTTTGCACAGTTTGTCCTTGATTCCGTGACATTCCGACGATTCCCATAAAACGTGGTTATTATTGGGCATAATTTAATTATTTGTGCTAAAAGTAGCATTTTGAGCTTGTTATAGCACAAGTTGTAGGTTGGTCAAAGCCCGACCCAAACACAAAATCAAGTGCTACAACTTGGGAATCCTACACCCAATGTCACATCGATGTAGGTCCCACACTTCAAGGATGACTAGGTCACTCTAGAGAGGTGATCCTGGTGGCCCTAGCGGGAATGAGAAGGATGAAGGGAAGTGTAAGGAGAAGTCCCCCGGAAGGTCAAGTGATGGAAGAAATGATTGGTTGAAAATGGTAAGTGAAGAGAGCCAAATGGATACCAAGTAAAGAGATAGTTGTCGGTGCACCTATACCTTCCCGAGACACAAGAAAAGACACTTTTCCAACCAAGTATAGTAATGGATCAGCAAGTTAAGCTTGCTGTCCCTAAAATAAAGCAGTGTACAAGTTAGTAAATCAGCAATAAATGCTACAGTAAAGCTACTTTGAGATGTTAGATTGACTAACTAGTTAGTAGGTGAGTTAGGTTGGCAGATAGCTAGGTTTAGGCTAGGAATTGGTTAATGGTTTAGGGTTGTCACAAGTCTGAATTTTCTGCAGAAAATTGCAGACCTATGGTTGTAGCTAACTAGGGCAATTATCAGCAAAGTTAATGGTCAGATGTTAGTGCTAGGTGGCCCAAAAAGTGCACCCCAGCTAGGAGACTTAGTGGTTGAAAATTGGAGGAATGTTAGGGGTGCTTGTTAGTGAGATATTAGCACCTAGGGTTAGTGATTTTCTGCAGCCTTATGGCTGTAGAAAACAATTTAGTGCAGCAACTTGATTTGTGGGTAAAAGAGGACACCCTAAAGAGGTAATATTCCTCAAAGCATCAAGACAACAATCCAAAAGGATGATCCTCAAAATGTGAAAATTTTATGTTTTCTAAGGCAAGCAATTTGTTTCTCCAATGCAAATTTTGCAAGGACTAGTGCCTTTGACATTTGGGAAACGGGGTCAAGAGGAAGAAGATGTTATGCTGGGACTTGGCGGTGTACATCCTCGTAATTCCCAAGTATAGCTTTGCCTCTTAGGGTTTTGCCAAGAGGGTGTAACCACTCGTAATTCTCATGGTAAAACACCTTGTTGCCGTCCTAATACACTTGCTAACGTGAGCTAAGTCCCGCTCACTTAGTGTGTCCTTGGAGGCACAATGCCTAGGTTCTCAGTGCACACTGTCACCTTGACTGGAACCTCTTCCTTCTAGGCTTACTCCTAGGGAAGCCAAGGGGGGTTGTCCCTAGTTACTAAGTTAATTTTAAAGTTAAATGTTCTAGGAGTTAGTTTTAATCGGTTAAAGGCTAAAGGGAAAATTAGCCTAGGATGTTCAAGCAGCAATGCAAGTGCAAGTTTTAATCTAAATGAGAGTCAACCTTTTCCCTAAGTCAACTAAAGACTAGTGCCTAAGGTTGGGCAATGGGGTCAACTATGTTAGAGGGTGGCTCAATTACAAAATGTTTACAAATAAATCATGTTAAACTACCCCAAACCAAGATTATTAATACTTACAAAAGAATACTAAAGGTTACAAGTTATTACACTATCAACAAAAGGTACAGCAATGTACAAAGATACAAGAAGAGTAAGTGTTCACAATTCGCCAAACATGCCCCAATAGCACTTACTCTATTGGACTGCCTTCACTGGCTACAATCACACAAAGCACTCAAGAATCAGAGAAAGTGATGCCTCCCCAAGTGGGATACTCAACACTTTCTAGATTCACACCACAACAATCACTTAACAAGATATTCGGATATTCACTTAGGCATAAGGAGTATTATCCATCAAATTGCACATAAGATAATCAAATGATATTTTCACCAATGATGTTTTCCTATCAATACATCTACCCCAACATACAAAGGTGATCTATGCAACTATGTGTTTAAGGAGTTTCTTAAAAATTTGATAAATTTTATTTCCCTTTCCCCCTAAACTAGATGTGTGTTCCAAGCTTCCTCCTCCCTTGGCCAAATGACTGCCTGGTGCTCAAGATAGTAAGGCTAACGAGGCCTTACCCTAGCTTCCAAGGTCAGCCCTGACAATAAGAGGTAGTCCAGTTAGGGGATCTCCCCAACAAAATCACGGGACGGTCCCCCGCCACTTCCTCCTGGACTGTCCCTCAAACCCGTTTTAGATGGTGGAGATGGCTGAATGGAGCCCCTAAAATTGTTCCTAAGTGTTATTATGACCCTCGGGCAGGTCTTTAGATGTGTTGGGTGTATTTTTAACAAGTTTTAGGCACTTAAAAATTATGTTTTTAGCGCATGGCCGTGAGCAAAAGGTATGAAAACAGTGCTTGCAAATGTGTCAATTAGAACATTGATAACATGTCATAGCATAAATGAAAGATTGCCAATGTTTAAATCATCAACTATGAACCATTCACATGAAAGACGTGACTAAAAATAAAGTTAAAATGTGGATGCTTAAACCATTAACCAAGACGTGAGCTTTAAATAAGTGAGTGCTTAAACCATAAGACGTGATGAATCAAAGTGGAGATGCTCACATGTAAAACATTTATCCCATG
>JASDQU011314824.1:8432-20015 GCA_032191745.1 Picea mariana | reverse complement strand
TCCTCCAACCATTCTTCTAGGATAACTCAATCCGTAAAGCGTCTTCCCGTGAGGGCTTTCATCATAAGGGGACCACTTTGGAGTTCATCCATTTGTGCACCTTATCGACCATGATAAGACAATAATGATTCATCTTTTCTTCAATTCACAACTGCATCATATAGATCAACTATGCATCATGTATCAATTGGTTTCCACTTGGATATCTATCATTCTCATCAAGGGCATCATATCAATTATCCATCTTTATCAATTGGTTTCCACTTGGACATCTATCATTCTCATCAATGCATATACATTGTTCATCAATAATCAATCAATCAATTACTTAGACATCAATCAAACCAAACCATTTGCATCAATAACGTATGATCCAACAATCTCCCAAATAGTCAAACCATTGGCATCAATGACAACATGATCCAACAACTTTCTCCAGCTTACAAACCTGAGAGAAAGCCCCTGAGAAGGGTGTGTGGTTCCTATCTGAGATAGAGCTAGAACGTAGATATGACCTCCTCCATTATGAGAGTTGAGAAGAACTCCAGATGATTCTCCGGTGAGAAAGGCGATCTGCAGAGTTGGACGTGCCTGTGGCTGAGCAGAAGGTGAACGTGTGAAATCCGAAAGTGTTGGGTGCATCGTCATGAGAACATAAATGAATATGATGTATTAGCCTCCTCTGAGAAGAAGAGTTGATGAGAAACTCCAGATGACTCTCCTGTGTAATACAGTGGGAAAGAAGATCTATTGAGTGGATGTGCCCGTGGACGAGCACAGGTGAACGTGATCCTAGTGGCAGAGCACTAGTGAAGAAGTGGTTATTCTGTGTAATGCAGTGAGCCAGAGATATGGACATCCCTATGGATGTGCTCCTAGTGGATGAGCACTAATGGGTGTATAAGATCCCTTGCTATATTGTTCAAGAGTCAGACTTGCCTATAACCCTAATTGTAATGTAAATGGTACATGTCGTCCCCACCTTAATGTGATTAATAATTAATGTAAAAAATAATTAAAATAAAAGATAATTAATATGGTAATTATTAATTATATTTTGAGTTATTGAGGTCGGCCCTATTGTGCTAATAGACATATCATTTGATGTGACAAGTCTTATATAAATAAAGGTGAATCCCCATTGAGGAAACACAGTTATCATTGTGTCATCTCATGATTTCAGAAGTTGTGGTATGAAATTATGAGAATTGCAGCACCCTCTTGTGTGCTAGGTTTGGTGATGGTGTGGGAGGTCTTTCTCTCGAGGAATATAACAAAGGATTGGCTGGGTTTTCTTCCCTTGTTGAGAAGGGTTTCCCAGGATACTTCTTGTGTTCTTGTGCATGGTTATTCTTCTTGTGATCTTGGCTTTCTGCAGTAGTTATGGTTCAAGTTATAGTTGAACAAAAAATTTAAAGAAGATACATGAGCCATAGCTCACTGAAAATCTAACATTTTGTTCGTGATTTTTTTCTGCTAATTTTGAAGCCATATTGTATTTTTGCTTCCACAGTGTGTCTACATGAAAAGAAGTGCAATTTTGAATACTCCCTTAATATTTTGTCAATCACAACTTTGCAACATGGGTTTTGCTCATGATCTGTTTCTGGTCATTTTGAGCCCATGTTGTATTTTTGCCTCAGGGAACTCTTTATGAAAAGACATGAAATGGTGAAAATTCCCTCAATATTTAATCAATCACAATTTTTTCATATGGGTTTTTTTGCTTGTGAATTTTCCTTGCTCAATCTGAACCCATTTTGTATTTTTGCCTCGGGGACTGTTGTCGTCCTTATACACACTGGAAAACGTGGACTAAGTCTCAATCCACTTAGTGTGTCCTCAGAGACAATGTCTAAGTTCAAGCCCACTGTCACCTTGACTTGAACTCCTTCTGTCTAGGCTTGCTCCTAGGGAAGCCAAAGGGGGTAGTCCCTAGTTACTATGCTAGTTATTAGATGTGTTATAGGAGTTAATTTTAATTTGTTTAAAGGTTGGGGGGGAAACTAGCCTATATGAGAGGCAAGCAATGCAATGCAAAACTTCAATGCAAAAACAAACCTTTCCCTAAGACAACTAAGACTAGTGCCTAAGATTGGGCAAAGGGGTCAACTAAAATTACAAAGAGTATACAAAAGAACTTTACAAAACTTACAATTAGATACAAAAGAATTACTTTACATGACTTACAATTGAACAACTATCAACAAAATAAGCATGTAAATAATTAGGAGATGATACAACAAGATACAACTATTGACAAATGAAATAAGCAAGCAAGCACTTACTAGATCTCACTTTAGGTAGAGCAATGTATGAGCTAACTCAAATTGATTTGATTTTGCAGGAAGGAAAAGGGAGATAGCTCAAGATTTCATCAACAACAAGCACACCAACTCAACAAACCCAAACAGTGAAGTGCCCCAAGAGGTGCGCAACTTCAAGGGGTTACCCAATGGTTCCAATGCACAACTTAAAGAGATGAAAACCAACAAAAGAGCCTCCACAAGAAAAAGATGCGCAACTTCTAGTTCACTAGTTAACCATCGACAAGTGCTCAATAAAATTGCATGAAAAGTAACTTGAATGAAAAAGTGCTTGCAGAAATTAGAGAGCATGAACCATAAAGTGAAAGTGTAAATTTAAACCAAAGTTACTTTGTGGATAGATTTTAGGATTGATTAAGTTGATTAAGTTAAAGTGAATCCTAAACGATGTGACTTCCATAAAACCCTCCTCGCTTATGCCAAAAGGACTGTTGTGTGCCCAATAAGTAAGGAAAACAAGGCTTTACCCTAGCTCTACAGGTCAATCCACGAAACAAGGGTGCTCAACAAGGGGGACACCTAATGCCGTGAGACCATCCCTGATCTAGCACCCCTTGTCGCCTCCACAAGATCGCTTTTTGATAGCAAAGTTTGGACAATAGTAGGTGCTCTAATTAGACTAGTTTGATTGAAACCCCTATGGATCCAGGATAAATTAAACCTTAAATATTTATTAAGTTAAGTGCTTGAATGAAATAACTTGCAAGTGCTTGAATGAAATAACTTGCAAATGCTTGAAATTCAAAGTGTTTGAAAGTAAATTGTAATAACTTGAAAGGAATGTAAATGCTTGAAATGAATATACAAGTAAATACACAATGCCTCCATGGGATTAAGTGTGATGTCCCGTTCCCAATAGTAGTAGGCTAGCATGGAGTGACTTAGTAGTCTATGTGTTCCCGTAGACTATAGTCGGGCTCAAACAGGGAACAAGATGGAGAAATAAGGGTGATTTGGTGGTTAAACGATGAATTAAGCCAAAAAGCTTAGGAAAAGTCACTTAAGCCTAAGTCAACAAAGAATTAGAATGAAAAGGTGTTAAAGGGGGACTTAATTAATTAATTATTCACCTTAGAAGGAAAAGCACCTAGCTTAAGTGAGGTCAATGGTGAATTAGATTGGGAAGGGTATAAAGGGAGGAATTTGACCTAATTCCTCATTATGCATTGTTATGATTTGATGTTGAGAGTTCCCAGAGGAGGAAGAGAGTCAACTTTATTGTTTTGTGGATTTCTGGAGGAAACCACCACCATTGATCGGTTTCGGTGTTGAGAGACACACCCTAGCCCATCGGAGATACCATCCAGGTATTTCACTGTGCTATTCAAGAGTATCCAGTTGCAGAGTGTGCATCTCAGCCAGTGAGGGCGCAAGTCAGATTGAGGGTTTGTGGAGCTGCATGAGGTCCAAGCTCAGGTTGCATTTTCCTTCCGACCCAGTTGAGATCCAGCCAGGGCGCTTATATTGAGCCACTCTCCATCATATTTTGACGGTGGAATCTTGCAAGGCACATCATCCATCCATTTAGGGCGCAGCTCTTCCGGGAGGACATTTGAGGTTGCAGACAGAGGATCAGAGCAGATCCGGGGAAACCCTCCCGACCTAGTTCTGCATTTGGCGAGAGGATCATTTTGAGTCCTATAGCAGTTGATTCCGTTGGTGGAATCATTTGGGGCCCATCCAGTGTCCGAGGAGGTGCGCAAACCCCCCTGGGGTCAAGATTCAATGCCTCAGAGACTATATCTAACATCCATCACTCATCCATTTCAGTCTAGAGGCCAGGGCGCTTCTATTGGGACAGTTTCCAGCTCATTCCGATGGGTCTAACCTTCCAGACGATTTTTCCAACTTGTAGCGGTTACCGTACTTCTCCGAAATCGCCTATTTTGCCGATCTATCTGTGCATGCATCAGATCTGCCTTCATCTTCTGATCATGGGTATTTTTATGCTATTTGTTTGTATTCCAGTGATGATCCATGAGATCTAACTGATGACTATACTCTATATTTCCAGTATGTTATTGTATTTCCATGCTTGATTCGCATAATACATATTATTGGGCAGTTGATGTTCTTCATTTCTGCATGCATGATCTATATATTGTTTAAACCATAATATACAACATGCACATGAAATAACCATAAACATCTCAAGCACACAACTGAAACGCATCCCGAAACCCCCAGAGTATCATATTTGCAGATAAAACGCATTTAGAAACCCCAGTGTATCAGATCTGCGAGATAGAACCCTAGATCCGTAGTAAATATCCTCATCAGCGGGATCAGGGATATTTCATTAAGAAAATAAATGAAATGAGCTTCTAAGATCTAAATATATTACATGAAACTTGAATGTATAAGCAAGAAAACATCAACTATTTACCTAGCCTTACGATTTAGCATGGTTGGCTAGGCCAAACACTTTGCTAGGTGTAGGCAAACAATAAAGAATGATTAAATAACTTGAAAGAAAATATAAGCTACTTGTAACCACAACAAGTACACAAGGTGAAGGATAAACACTACCAGTTTTGTGCCCAAGTGGGTAAAAGGATAAAGCTTGGAAAGAAAAGAACTTGGAAAGAAACTAATCCTAGCCACACAACCTTGTCTTAAGGACAAGTGGGGTAAACTAGAAAATGAAAAGAAATGTTTGAAAATAAAATTTAGAAATTAGCCTTACGATTTTGCATGGGTGGCTAGGCCAATCCACTATGCAAGGTGTAGGCAAACTAAGAAATAGAAATTGCAGAAAATTAAAACTTTAGAAAAATGCAAGTCCTAGAGACTATCTTGAGGCTTTCTTACAATGGAGGAAAAAAGAAAAGTGTTAAGAATATGTTACCCCAAATTAGGAGGTTATTCTTTGACTTGCAGGTGCCCCAAATGGGTTGTAAATCCTCCTTTATGTCACCAACCTGCAAAAAATCAGCAAGGAAAAACTTGCTGGAAAAGCTGCAAAAGTGACAAAAAACTTGTGAAAATTTCTATTATTAAAACCATAAATTTTCTGTGTAAATTTCAGCAAGTAATATGTATGTAAATGAACTATCCTGGCATGTTAGAATACAAAAATATTATTTAAATAAACAACAATAAGAAACATAAAATATTAGAGGATAAATGTGGGTGAAATGGAAGATTTTCAGATGTGAAATCTTCACATAAAACCCTAGGCAACCTTGCAAATCTTCAATGTTAAGCTACAAGAAACAATAAGAAGTGACTAGATCTAGATATTAAATCAAAATGCTTTGAAATACTTAAATATATGCTTACTAGATCTATGAAAATACTATCATAAACCTACACAAACAAAATACTTTGCTTAATATTCCTACTATAAATCTTCAAAGCTAAGCATGTAAAAAGAAGAATACAATAGAACAACATAACCTCATGAAAAGTATGACACCATGAAGACTCCCAACACCATATGTCCTCCAAAGATTTCCTTTATTCAATAACAAACTTGAGCAAATACTTGACGCAAGCTTGAGAGAAGAACAAGAGCAAAAGAGAGCAGGAGCAAAGAGTGGGAGAGGAGAGATTTTGGCATGGTAACAATGCACTGAGAATAGATGTGTTGTATGAGGGAGGGGAGGTCTTTATTTATACTTGGGAGCCAAGAGTTACCCCTCTTGGATGCTCTCCATGTGTCCATCAATCAAGAGTCATTGAGCATCTCAAGGGGGGTGCTCTTTTAGGGTTTTGAGAAAGTTAGGGTTTCGGTAGATGAGTGAGAGGCTGAGGTGGCACCTTTTTGACTTTGTCCAACAACAAATTAGACTTCTGGGAGAGAACTTAGGGGAGAAGCAGGTTTCTTTATTAAATTTTTCACTTTACTTGACTTTCTCCTCAAGGGGGCGCAACTTCTTTAGGGAGATGGTCGGTATAAAGTGGTGGCTAGATGAGGGGGGTTTCTAAGTTAGGAAACATGTTTCTCTAACTTAGGAAAGGGGTTTAGAATTATCTCCCACTCTTTCTCTAACCTTTTTGCTTCATTATTTACAAAAATTGACATTTTGACTTTGTCAATTGAACAATTAAATTGCTGATTTGGACTGAATTGGACTCCTCATGGTGTAGGGGGTCTCATTCCATTTCTTTTGAGTACAAATACCCCTATAAAAAATCCCAAGGACCTATTAAAAGAGTCAAGAAGAAAGGAAAGAAATTGTCAAGTTATTAAAAGAGTATAGGGATGTTTTGGCTTTCACTTATGATGAACTCAAAGTCTATAGGGAGTATGTGGTTCAACATGTTATTCCTTTAAAGGAGGATACTAAGCCCTTTAGACAGAAGTTGAAACAGATTAACCCCAAGTTATCTCCTTTGGTTCAACATGAGTTACAAAAAATGTTAGCAGCATGAATTATAGACCAAACTAGACATTGTTCATGGTGTTCAAACTTGGTCGTTGCTAGGAAGAAGAATGGTTAAATCAGGCTATGTATAGATTTCAGAAACTTGAACATTACTTGCACAAAGGTAACTATCCTCTCCCCAAAATGGAAACATTGCTACAAAGGGTAACAAGATCAAGAATGATTTCAATGCTTGATCGGTTTTCAGGATATAATCAAATCCGGGTCAAGGAAGAAGATAGGCATAAGACTACTTTCACTACTTTGAATATATAACATCTCATAATATGTAACCTATGTTATTTATTGTAACTTTGAATATATAATAGTTTATATAATAGGGTAACTTTGAATATATAATATGTAACCTATGTTATTTATTGTATCATAGTTTCATTTATGTAATTATTGTCAATAACATCTCATTTATTGATTATTATGTTTATACATGTACTTATGTTGGATATTGGTGAGCATTTTGTTTTGTAGATTCATAAGTTCTCGTATGCTCTCCTTCAAAATAGATCGAACACACGTCTCCATGTGGAGCCATATGTTGACCACCTATTTCAACTAGGGGTCAACTCCATGTTCCATGAAGATATATGCCTAGTGGTACAACCATTATGAAGATTTTTTATTAACAGGGCAAATTTTTCCCTCGGCACACTTTTCTATGTAAACAAATTTTTTGCTCCCTTACGTGGGATAATATTGTAACAATGTTAGCATGAGTCAATTGTTTTCTAGTTACCTAGGACTTTATCATTAGGGAAGTCCTTTCATCGAGTGTTTTTTTTTCCTCAGGTAATTAACCTTTCTTAACTGCAATTTTAATTATCCTTGAGTTTTTCACTCACAATAATTCTCCAAAGTGGTGAAAGGCATTCTAATTAGCGAGCCCAAGGGGTAACTAAGGTCTAGGAGTGTTGTAAATTACCATTATAGACATTTTATAGAGTCTTGCGAAATTTCGTTAAGTTTTGATAGGGTTTTTTAAATAATTAAAATTCCCACAAACTGGGGATTTTTAATTATTTTTGATGTAAAATGTAATACAGTGGTCATTAGGGATTTTATATAGGGGTATGAATACTCAAATAATTGACTTAATTAAAATAGCCAAACTAAGTTGGGAAAATGATTTTCAACTTAGAAAGACCCCCTTTGCTTAGCCAAAAACCCACAATGACCCTCTCCTTAGAAGAGGGGTGCCCCCCTTGCTCATAAACTCACGGGAAATTAAAAATTTAGCATGGGGGCCCCCAAAACTTAGGGTCTACCCCCTTGGCTTCCCTAGGAGTGAGCCTAGACAGAAGAAGTCCAAGTCGAGGTGACAATGGGTTTGGACTTAGGATTGTGCCTCTGAGTACACACAAACTGGGTTGGAGACTTCTCCACGTTAGTAGGTGTGTATAAAGAAGGCAACATGGACCACATGGGGGGCCCATTCCGCACCTTCGATGACCCATTGGGGCACTAGGGAAGTGTTTAAAGATTAGGAAAGGGGGTTTTCACCCCCATTTTTCTTGTTGTCTCTCATGGTGCGCGCGCCCCCCCCCCCTCCCCCCCGCATGCATGTCAAGGACAAGTGTCAATACTTGAGAGAGGATCCCACGTCTCTCCAGAGTATAAAAGAATGCTCACCCCTCCCATTTGAGACTAGTTTTTGACACGTTTTTGGCATGGGAAAGTTTGGAGAGAGCTCTATTGTACTCTTGTTATTTCCTGCTAATACAATCAATCTTTGGAGGAAGATTTTGGGGTTGGCTGGTGTACTTTTTGAGTGGTAACTTCTTGTGTTTCATTGCTGTTTTTTTGCATTTGCTTATTGAGGCCTCTTATCCCCCACTTTTAGGGATAACTAAGAGATCATGTCTTGAGGCCCACAGATCCTAGGCATGGAGTACCGAGAGCTGGATTGAATTTAGCATGGCCCTGGAGGGCCCACCTTTTCTTCATTTTAGCGCCTCTATCTTGTTAGCAACAACAACATCCATCACCATCGGCTTGGTCTTGTGTCAGAGATGGCTCTTGCTCCATGAGGTAATGAGTCCGGGTATCATGGTATGTGTCACTTTGATCATCAAAATCTTTGAATATGTGCATATGTTTCATTTTATGTCTAACAAATGCTTGGACCTTACACTTGCCCACTTGACCATGTCTAGGGGGATTGACAGGATGCCCTAGTAAGCCTGTGCTCGTAGGTTTTGGTTTGCCACTGGGGAGGGCTTCTGAAAAGCCATCGTCCTCTCCCATCATAACACCACTTTTTCATCTTGCTTCCCGCCCATCTATCCCTTGCACTTGTCCGGGCAATGGGTTGACCTATTTACAGGATTGCACCTTACCTCGTGGGAAGAAGGGGCTAAAGGCCTAGAATGTAAAAGCAAGCTGGAAAAAGATAAAATCCCAAGAATAAAACCTCGCGATGCTTCGCCCAGGGATCCATGAGAAAGTAATAAAAGGATTCTCAGCAAGAAACAAGAGGGACATGTAAAAATAACAAACAAGACCTAGTTAGAGGATAGGGGTCTCATCACGAGCCAACCTATTAGGTCCATGGGTACCTAGTAGTACGACATTACCACCATCTAGTTACCATGCCAGGGTAGTGACTCTTGGTTTCATAGCCAAGGGAAAGGGCGTCTCATCACGAGCCAACCTTCTCATTTCTACAAAAGTACTTGTGGGTAACGATGTCACCACTGGTCACCACGCCAGGGTAGTGTCCCCTGATTAGCCTCTTGAAGAAAAAGCAATAAAGAAGAAAAGAATAAAGGAATGGGCTTGGAAAGATTTGCATTTAGGACAGGTGCAGCTCGCCTTCTACAAAGGCACCCACAGGTAAAACCTTTCATCATCTTCTCCCATTGCACCCACTTTCCAAGACATCCCTTGACCACCTCACCCACTTACATGGCTCCGATGAGATCTCTTTCGGAAACTTTCCTTTTCCAGTGGACACTAGCCCAATAGAACACCCTACAATTTTCTCCAAACTTGTATTGCAAGCTCGTGTAATGTCTTTGAGCTTTTAACTGATGTATTAGGGATTTTATGCACATGTTTAATAATATTGATGATGAGTTGTGATTGAAATTACTATGATCCCTATGACTTATGAGCCTACGGAGGGCGTAGCTGTTGATGTGCAGGATCATGCCCAACCGACAGGTACCATTTTGTACCGGTACACATGGGGAGATGATCAGTTCGGGCCTCCATGGCGCTGAAGAGCCCATCAGATGGTTGCTGAGACCCCATCAGGGGGCAGAGATAGGATAGAGATGGATCAAGGGCTTTGCACTAGAGAAGAGGAGGATATTCCACTAGAGGTACCCTGGCAGAGCTTGACCTAGGGGGATTGTTCCCTTTTCAGTGGAACATTGGCGTTGGAAGGCCTATGATGTCACCCATGAAGATCATGACATCATCCAACCTTATGGTCATCTTGGGAGGTAGTGTTGGCACGTGTGGCAGGCTAGAGAAGCCCAGGGAGGGCTAATGTTTTGCTCCAGGATGCTGCATCTTCCCTAGAGGGGGATAACGTCTCCCTTAAAGGGGCATGGCGTCTCTCTTTAGCTTGATTAGGGTTTTAATTTTGAACATTTAATGTAAAACAATATGATTTTTAGTATTTTGGCCTTGTCGGCCTTTCTATGACCTAAAAGTGAAATTATGTCATGGTGTTGTATAAATTGAGGGTTTTCACTCTCATTTTTTCATCATCTCTCACTCACTCATTAGTGATGTCTGAAATTTGCGCTAGACTTGGTGTTCTTGGCTGAAATTGTGAGGCACACTTGTTGAAGGAAGGCATTTTTGGAATTCTATTGGCATTTTTGGCATTTATCTTGGTGGAAGGGGTTACAACTAGGGTTTTCTATGTTATTTCTTGGTGAAATGTAAGTAAATTTCTGCAAAAATTCTTAATTGAATGGTTGTATTGTTATTTCTTGCATCTATTGTTATGATTTGTTGAATAAACCCTAGGTGACAAGCACACATTGTAGGTCCTTGTTTGATGTCCCCGTCAAGATTTTGAGCCTTTATTAAAGAGAGATAGAGCCTTGCCTTAGCAACACACTTTTCTTCCTCTTCCATGCTAGCCGTTTTTCTTATCGAGCTAAGAAGGAGAAAACACATCAAGGCCTAGTTCCCCTACACCTTGTTGAGCCAATTTTTCCTAGGGTTTGCCTGGTAAATCCTTGCTATAACAACACGTTGCCTGCAAAACCTCTTGTCTTGGTCTTATACAATCTTTGAGCTAGCTGATTTTCCATTAAAGCTAAGGAAGGAGGAGAGAGCACTGAGGCCTAGTTCCCCTACACCAAAGTGAGCCTCTCTCCCCTAGGGTTTCATCCTTGAGGCCTTGCCTTAACAACACCTTAGGGTCTAACCCTCTTGTCCTTAGTCTCATTACTTTCACTAGATCCTTGAACTTTTGTGTCCTATACTTTTGACTCCATTAACCCTAAGGCCCTGATCTAAAGACCTCCATTGTCTTGAGTAACTTGATCATCAACTTCAATCAAAAACTTAAAGCAATTTACTAATCTTTCTAACCCTAGCCTAAGGACTAACCGTACTAACTAATTGCTTCTGTCATCTTTTGCTATAAACATCATTGTGCAACCGTCGTTTTACGTGCGAGCAACTGAATGGTTGTTTAAGGCATTACCTAATGAATTGTTAAATTGTTACATGGAATGCCACATTTCTTTAGCATTTATTGAAGAAGTGACATTGTAATCATTGCTATTATATAAACATTGACTTCGTCAATATTTATTGCTCAATTGCTTGTATACCAGATAGTTATTGATTATATGAAGTACTAACCAAGCGAGTAAGCTTGCATATATATATATATATATATA